>JAPPVO010002254.1:0-25977 GCA_030407325.1 Camellia japonica
GGGAATGATAGGTGATCTTCAAAGATCCGTGGCGGATCTCGCCTATGGAATGTCTGTTTCGCCACCAGCCGCACCATATGCCGGAGGCTTCATACCCCAGGAGCCCCCGCTACTGGGACGAATTGTAATTGAACTCAACCAACCGGAGATGACCTCCAGCTATGGTAACGACGCAGCAAACCAAACTCTAGATCAGGCCGAGGCCAGAGACAAAGGCAAGAGAAGGCAGATGCCGACCCCATCGAACAACTACTGTGGGCAGTAGAGGCTTTGAAAGCCGGAGGGATGAACAAGCAACAGATATCCGCAGTTGTGTCAAAAGCTATGGAGGACGCTTTCCCCACTCCGCCTGAGGGCAGTTCCAATCAATCAGAGAATCGGGATAGGCCCCGTTATGCCAAGACAGTTCTTCCCGCTCCCAACCTTGCATCCGGAAAAGATCAAAAATCCAAGGCCGCACCCGCCGATCCGTTCGCTAGTGCATCTAGCAAGAGTGCTCAAGCCCCAAAGTACCTGCCCCGAGGGCACAGGGTCTTCCACCCTCTCTACATGCCTCTGTCTAGGGCACTTTTGATTTTGGCCAAAAAGGGGCATCTTAAACCCTTGGAGCCCCGACCCCTACCGAAGAATCTCCCTGCCACACATGATACTTCCCTGTACTGTGCGTACCACCAGCAGACTGGCCATGCCACTGATAATTGCTTCCGCCTCCGTCATGAGGTACAAGATTTGATTGACAACGAGGTTATCCTCCCGCCTACCTCAGCAAAGTCCGTCACCACTCAGTTGTTGGATTTCGAGGATACAGATACTGCAAGTATGTAATCAGAAGGTGAACCGCCTGCGGGCCATGTCTGGTACATTTTTGGATGTGGCGTTTGGCACGCATTTTTGAGCATCTGCCAACGCTAGTTTTGCAAATCCTGACTTCGGTGTCGAGTCAGTCTTTTGTTTTGTTTTGAGTCTGTCTCTCTATATTGAGTCAGTCTTTTGCTTACAGAGTCTGTCTTGTTGTAATGAGTCAGTCCCTCTTGTATAGTATACCAGGTGATTTCGGGGTTGTTGCCTCAAACACCATTTTGCCTTATAATTAGTTGTTTTTGCTTTTTGAGTCTGTTTCTGCCGAGGAGCCAGTTATGCCAACAAATCTAAATGAAACAGCTGTGGCTATCACATTCCGTACTTGTTGCTATTTGAGTCAGCCGTGCCAGAGAATGTGAATGGAACGACAGTGCGTACCGCCCGCTCTCTTGTGCCTTGAACATCGTTGTGATGACCTGAGTTTTTCATAAAAACCCTTTTCAAACACTGCGGTGATAAAAACAAAGAGGAAGGAATTCTTCGAGTTTTGCAAAATTTTGACCATTTTGAGAGAAAGAGAGGCATGTTAAGCTTTTAATGAATGAAATCATGCTTGTCAGCGTGAGTACTGAGAAGGACCCTGGCCTGATCCAGACTGGTTCCACACTATCTTCAACACGAGCGATTTGTCGCTTTCTTAAAAACTTTCAAAAACAAAATATTTTGCGCAGTCTTGCGAAGACCTGTGTGGAATCGCTCTTGAGATTGTGCAGCCCAGGATCGCTCTCAGCCTCGAGATTCGATTTATCTGTTGCAAACTGGAATCTGTTCAAAACGTTCAATAGTGCCATAAAACGCCTGTGTGGCCCATTTTGAAGCAGCGCTCGAGCAAGAGGCATCAAAATCAGATCGAGGAGATCAGATCCCACCAGGCAAGGCTCACGAAGCAACCGTGATGGATTCTTCTGCAAATCAACACCACAGTCACTTTCTTGGATACAGAGAAGCTTCAATCTCAAAACCATTTGGCATGGGCTTGCTACACTTTTTACCCTTTGAGAGGCTCGCTGGGCCGAAAACCCGGAAGGGCGGTCCAGGCAAAAGTTAGAGCAAAGAAAAGAAAAGACAAAAAAGAAAAATACAAAAAGAAGCAAAAAAAGAAAAGAAAAGAACAAAAAATAGCAAAAGAAATAGAAACGAAAATGTAAAAGAAAAGAAAAGAAAAGAAGAAAGAAGAACAAAGCTCGCAAGGTCGAAAACCCGCATTGGGCACCTTGGCAAAAATTAGAGCCTAAACAGTGAAGGTTAAAATACCCGAGTGTACCTTAACCGGAACTACGTAAGGCTTGATTCCCATGTTTGGGATACGTAGGCAACTTCATCTTGAAGTCCAGCCCCCAACGCTTCCATAGCGTCTCAGTCCATGTCATGGTTTTGATCACTTTTGCCCCCTCTGAATCCAATGTCTCGACTGCAGCAACCGGGAGCTACGTGATCAACTTCCTCTTGAAGTCCAAACTGCCAACACCTTCCAGGTGACTGTGTCCATATATTGATTCAAACCGTCTTCGCCTCCTCCGCGTCCGAGGGTCCGATCGTCATCAATGAGGACTGGCTTACCGCATGCCGCGGCATCATCCAAACAAGGGGCAACTTTCCGTTGCCATACAGTGCCATAAGTTGCCCTGAGTTACCATTCAAACCAGGGGCAACTTTCCGTTGCCTTATCCCCCTTTGAGCCAGGGGCAATTTTCCATCGCCTCCGATCCGAGGTTGCATATCTCGAGGGTAAGTTCCGCGCTCGTCGAGCGTTGACTGTTTGCAAAAATAGTTTTTGAAAATTTTCACTAAGGTTGACTTATTTTCCCGAAAACTATTTCATTTTTCAAAATTGGACCATGTTTGGACCCAAAAGGAGAATTTTCAGTGCTCACAGCCTGATTCGCATGATCTTCAAATCAAAAATCGAATAAGTGTGTTAATCCAACTCTCATTTTGGTCAGAACTTGTTTTAGGAAGAAAACAAAAAATGGTCAAAGTGACGAACTAGGGGCACAATTGAGTCAGGTCTTCTATCTTTCCCCCACCAACATACTCGCCGGAAAGGCATTCTATCCACTATGAAAAATAGCCGTGAGCTAACAGTGCTGGGTGTGAACCTGCGACTTCCTATTCATCCATTAATCACCCTGGGGAGGGATGAAAAATGAGAGAATAAAGAATAGAGAGGTGTAAGCAGAGAGAGAAGTAAGGAGAAGGTTTTGAGAGAAAAATCGAGCCTGAGGGCCGAGCGATGTGAGTATCACAAATCAGAAAGGGTGGGAAGTGCCCGGAAGAATTGGATCCTCGAGATTTGAGGTCCTTGTGTAAACATGTCCGTGTGTCGTGTCTTTTGATTTGTCGGCCTCGATTTTGGCTTTGAGTCTTTTCCGAGTGTGTCTCGTCGTGTTCAGGTCGTGTGCCTTTTGTTTCTCTGTTTGAGTCTGTCTCGCTGTGTTCTGTGGTAGGCTCGATACCCCGGTTGTGAAACCCCTTTTCCAAAGATTAATCGTTTGTGCTCAGGATGCTGTGCCATTCTCCGCATTCGTGTGAAGCAGGAGAAAGAAAAGGAAAATTTGGGACATCCAAGTGTGTTTCAACTGCAACCGTGTCAGTTTTGTGATCCGTTTTGTCAGATTGGGTTATTTGTTCAGGGTTTGCTGTGTGCAGAATGAACCAAGTGCTGTGTTATGGGCTGTGCGCAGATTAATCCCCAGTAGAGTATGGGCTGTATTATGCAGTTTGAGTAGTGCTTTGTATGAGTTGTTTGCGGTTAGTTGGTTGGTTATCCGATTATCATAGTGCAAGTGCTCAAATTACAAATATTCACTTTTCGGACAATAGATCGATATCATTTACATTAGAGGTGTAATATGATGCAATACAGTACAAGGTACGAAATGTACACAAATGTAAACACTTTTTCAGACAAAAAGTTTGTTTCATTTCATATCATATTTTCAAGTACATAAGTTTTGGAAACAAAATCTGCCTGCGGCAGTACAAAGTACCCTAACTACTGACAAAAGGGGAAAATGCAAAGAAGCAAAAAAAAAGAAGCAAAGATCTGTATCCAATGTCCAAAATGGCTCTGCAGCCGTCAATCTGTCCTGGTCCTCTTCCTGGACGAAGGTCCAGGAGCGTCATCAACAGGGGCACCACCAGGGGCATCACCGTCTGAGCTTGAGTCTGAGCCATCATCAGTCTCCTCCGCCTCTGTCTCTGCCTCAGACTCATCATCCGAAACCGGAGCCCGCGAGCTGCTCCCGACATGAGTGCACCCCCCTCTGGTACGAGGATATGCTCTGCCATCCCGAGTAGAAATGGGAGGTCTAGCTGGAGCGCCGCCCACCGGAGGAATCTGGAAGGGAGGCTGAAAAAGCATGAAAGGTGAACACATCAGAATACTGTGAATACTGAGAGCAGTTTATCAGTGCAGAATGCAGTGTATGAGTACAGTGTATGTGAATACTGAGAGCAGTTCATCAGTGCAGAATGCAGTGTATGAGTACAGTGTATGTGAATGCCGTGAGCAGTGAATCAGTGCAGAATGCAGTGTATGAGTACAGTGTATGTGAATGCCGTGAGCAGTAAATCAATGCAGAATGCAGTGTATAAATATCGTGTATCAGATGCTGTGAGCAGTTTATCAGATGTTGTGTTGTGCATCAGATCATGTAAAGCAGTTTGTGTATGGTTTGAGGCTGTGGTCAGGAAAAACATACCGGAATGCTGTAAAGGGCTAGGAGGTCGAACGTCCGCTGTAGCATCCCCATCATGGAGGCATTCATCTCCAATGACTGCCGGGTGTACTCAGAAGACGCCTGCAAAAGTATCAAATGCATCAATATTCTGTGGAATATCAAATAAACTGAAATGAAATAACAGTGCAAGACGAAGAATGCAGTAACACATACCGGAGGCAAGTCGGGGACACCGACAAACTCGTGGTCAGCTGGTGGAGGAGCAAAGGGGATCTGATAGGTCGCCCCACCCTGTCCTCGGAAAGTCAAAGCAGCGGGCAGAGCAGGCCAACCGGTCCCTCGCCCTCGTTGAACTCCACCCCTGCCGCGGACTCGAGCCCTCCTCGGCGCTCCCCCTCCAACTCCTGCTCCAGCCGCTGGCGCTGCTGGTCTCTCTCTCTCTACTCGGCGGCCGCCGCTCAGAGGTCGCATAATGAAGGTCCGGACGTACTCCGAGTAATCGCCCTCGCCTCGGAAGTCGTCCGCCTCCCAGCCGATAGTATAGTCTGCCATCTGCTCGGCAGTGAAGCGCTCAGTATCCCGCATGTGCTCGGGAGGGTGCACCGGGACTATCTGCTCAGGTAGGCCTAGGGTCTGACGCAAGAAACGCTCACCCAGGTACCAAGCCCGACAGACCGGGCCCTCCAGCAGAATCCGGTAACGTGAGGTCTCATCTGCGCCGGCAAACCGATCCCGCGCCACGGCTGGCAGTGGAGCCCACGGCCGCCAGGTGATCTGAAAGTGAAATACAATTTGTTATTTGCTGTTGTTGAAATATACAGTGGAAAGACGAAGCTTAAATGAACTGCAAGTAAAGCATACCTCGGCAGGGGTGATGGTGTCAAAATAGCGGCGGAAGAAGCTGAAGGTCTCCCGGGGCCTCCGGGTGCATCTCCCGTCAAAACGGCGTGAGAAAGGGACGACCAGAGGGGTCTCTGCATCGGGTACAGGAGCGAGCCTAGGAAAGTAGGCGTAAACCCACAACTGCAAGATAAATACCAGTGCATTTATCAGATAAAGCAGAATACAGAATAAAAAGCAGAAATAGCAGAGCCGTGTGTTGTGCAGTGTATTGTGCAGAGTGTACAGTGTGAGCAGTGTACAGTCAGTGTGAAGCAGAGTATGTGTGTGCCGTGTGTACAGTATACAGCAAGTGTAAAGCAAACTACAGTGTGTGCAGTGTGCAGAGTACAGAAAATAAAGAACAAAAATGAAAGGCAGAAAAAGAAATGTACCTCCCAAGCACGCCAGTAACCCCCGAGCAGCTGTCCACTGCCGCGGGAGGCTGAGCTCATGTATCCGTAAAGGGTGGCCAGAGCGGCACCACCCCAGTCATAACGCAGAATGTCTCTGACATCCACTAGTGCACTGAGGAGACAGAGAGGCACTGTGTTCGCCCGGTCGGCGAAGAGAGTCGTCCCGAACAAAAACATCAGGAAGCCGCGTGCATATCTCTCCACAGCTTCCGGGGTCATCGGAGCTGCGTCAACGAGGAGGGGCTGGACCCTGAACTGCACCTCGAACCAGGAGTACCGGACGAAGCCAGGGCGCGCGAGAGGCGGTGACGCGCCGAGCAAGTAGACCTGAGTTGCGGTCCACTCATCCATATCGATATCAAAGGGGATCGGATCACCCCCTACCCCGATGCCTGTGAGCACCGAAAAATCATAAGGGGTCATCGTCATATCCCCGGTCGCAGAAAAGTGGAATGAATCGGTGGTGTCCCACCACCTCTCTGCCAGGGCAGCTAGAAGAGGCCTGCAAGCAGTAAGCCGGGTCAGACCCCTGCAGAACGCGCCAAAGCCGGCCTGGTCCACGATATGGCGAACCGCGTCGGGAAGCTCGGCGTACCATACGCGAGCGACGGTATTCCTATACCCGCGGATGGTATGGGAATCTCCCTGTTTTCAAACAAATAGCAGCAAAGCAATATGAAATGTACAATTTTGAAGAAACAGTGGTTCAGTGCAAATATGGCATGTGTGCAAGCTCTTTAGATTCAAATAAGTGCTGGGTGTCGGTGTGCTTACAGTGAACTACAACGTGTGATGCGTCAGTATGTTTGAGTGGTTCAAGATAGATATGGCATGCGTGCATATTTTCATATTCAAGCAGATGCTGGGTGTTGGTGAGTTTGCAGTGAAATGCGGTGTGTGTCGTGTGTTTGGGTGATTGAGGCTAGTGCAGTGTGTGTACATGTGTCCGTCTTAAACAGATATCAATTGTAAGCATGATTGCAATCGACTACAGGGAACAGTGTATCAGAATCAAGCAGTTAAAGAACGAAAACAACTCTGGCAGTTAACAGTTCTACATTGTAGAAAGTAAAACAGAGAAGAGTGTTACCTCGGAAGCGCCGAAGGATAGGTGAGAGGTCGGCTCGCGTAGGAGGAGCTCCGGGTCCAGTGCTCGGTCAAAGCTATGAAAATAGCGGAGTCCATCAGGTGGTAGAACATGGATCGCCGGCCGGTAGGTCGCCGGATCGAACGGGCGCTCGCTCAGCGGGAGGAGCTCAACCCCGGGATCCATCTCATGATCCGGGGGAGTCCCGACGTGTGGAATGTCGTCAGCCATGGTAATGGTAGTGAGAAAATGGCCGGAAAATCCGGAATGCGAAGAGTCAACCGAAAAAGTCAACCCCGAGCGGGCCGAAAATGGCCGAAAAGGCTGGAAGATGAAAAGGCACGGAAATGAAGAGGAAACCGAGGGGAACAAGTCCCGAAAAAGCGGAAATAGCAAAAGAGGCACCGAAACAAAGATTTGTTCGGTTGAAAATGTGCGAAACGCGATGAACTTCGCGAATCGAACGATGAAAATGGCGCGAAAACACAAAGAAATGGCGAAATGAGGAGAGAAAAAGGCTCTAGAGAGAGAGAGAGTTGATTTTCGGCGGTGGAGAAGTCAGAAAATAGGGTTGGGAACCCTATTTTAAAAGACCCATTGCAAAAAGTCGAAACTGTCCCCGATCAGCAACTTTTGGCCGGTCGGCACAATATTGTGCCGGTGGAACTTTTATGCAGCCGGTGGCCAGCCGGTGGCCACCTAGTCCAGCCGGTGATGTTCCCACAGCCTTGTTTAGGCCATGTGGGTAGTTTCTGGTCTTCATAGCTCAAGAAAGTGCAAGAAAGTGAATCCCCGATGCTCAACCGGCCTCCGTTTTGACCTTGGACCGTGTCTTCTGTGCGTGGCACTCAGATTCAAGCAAAGATTGTATCCTTTTGTATCCTTTTGTCTTTTACAAGATTCAAAAGTTGCCCCGTGTGCGTTGCACGCATCCATCACATTGTCCGGTGCGTCGCATCGCGCCGTCTTGCACGTCCCTTGCGACTTGCACCGTTTTGCATTTTCGTGTGGCATGCGTGTCATACTTGCATTTCATTTTCCATTCAATGAGGTATGCGTGCCTCATTTTGCATTTCATTGCATCTTGAGATACGCGTGCCTCGTTTTGCATTTCATTTTCCATTCAATGAGGTACGCGTGCCTCATTTTGCATTTCATTGCATCTCGAGGTACGCGTGCCTCGTTTTGCATTTCATTTTCCATTCAATGAGGTATGCGTGCCTCATTTTGCATTTCATCGCATCTCGAGGTATGCGTGCCTCATTTTGCATTTCATTGCATCTCGAGGCACGCGTGCTTCGTTTTGCATTTTATTTTCCATCTAATGAGGTATGCGTGCCTCATTTTGCATTTCGTTTTTGCATTTTGCATCCTTCATGGCATGCGTGCCTCATCTTGCATCTCATTTTGCATTTTATCGCGCTATTTTGCGCACCTCATTGTTTTACGTCCCGGTCTGGCGAGACCTTAAACACGCACAGTCTAGGAGACCTTAAATCCTCGGAAGGTGCAAGACCTTCGGTGCATTTGAAAGATGTGCGTTGTTACGCACTTTAGTTCTTTCGCATTGTCATGCATCTTTCGATCTACATTTCAGTTCAAATCTTGGGGCACGCGTGCCTCAAATCCTTGAGGCATGCGTGTCTCGTTTACATATCGTTTTCCATTCCTTCATGGCATGCGTGTCTCACTTGCATTATACATCGCATTGTTTTGTTCATTCCCCGGTCTGGCGGGACCTTAAACACGCACGGTCTAGGAGACCTTAAATCCTTGGGAGGTGCAAAACCTTCACCCGCGTTGTCTAACGCACCGCGCTATTTTGCGCATCTCATTGCATTTGGCATGCATTCCATCACGCGATCTTGCGCATCGCACTGTCTGGTGCACCGCATCTTGATTCATGCATTGCCCCTCCGGTCTGGCGAGACCTTAAACACGCACGGTCTAGGAGACCTTAAATCCTTAGGAGGTGCAAGACCTTCATTCGCGTTGTCTGAACGCATCACGCTGTTTAGCGCATCGCATTAGCTTGTGCATTGCGTCCTATTCGCGCTATCTTGTGCGCTTCGTCGGCACTTGTTATTGCATTGTATATCATTCGCACGGTTTAGCGCATCTCATTGCATTTTGCATGCATTCCATCGCGCTATTCTGCGCATCTCATTGCATTTTACATGCTTTCAATTGCACTTTTTTTGCACATTGCATTGTTCTGTGCATCGCGGTCTAGGAGACCTTAAATCCTCTGAAGGTGCAATTCCTTTGGTGTTTGTCGTGCCCGAACGACTTCCGGTGGTCTGGTAAAGCCACCTGCCTGTTTTTGCGGTGAGTTCCTAGAGGACCAACTGGGACGGTGAAAACTAGAGTTCGAACGGCTTATGCCTAGAACGCAAAGGTTCGGGATTTCCGAGACTAAAGTCTGGTTTAAATACCCAGGGGGTGTACCCTCGACTTGAAATCTGTATGGAAGCCCCATAGGTTGAGGCGGCATGTTTACGCCTCAATTCTGGATACTGAACCAACCTAGTATATCGCCCTGTTGGTAAGATAGGGAAAGCTGCAATCATAGTCGTTGCATCATAGTGCATTGTCATGCATCATTTGTAAATACTGCATATGTCATGCATTTCAAAAAAAATCCAAAAAACAAAAACACATGCATATGTCATGCATCATTGTAAATACTGCATATGTCATGCATCATTCTAAATATTGCATATGTCATGCATCATTGAAAATACATGCATATGTCATGCATCATCGTATATAGTGCATATGTCATGCATTTCAAAAAAAAAAAAAAAAAAAAAACCCGCATATGTCATGCATCATCATTGTAGTATAGTGCACATGTCATGCATTTTCTGTAAATATCCATTGTATCCATTGTAGTTGCATGCATACACTGCATCATCCTCCATCCATGGCTTGCACCTTTCCTTGTTGAGCTTGGTCTGGTATGTGCTCATACTTTTCACGTCAAAACACAGTTCTGCATGTGTACGCGCCTATTCCACGTTGGTATGTTGGTTTGAGGGTAGCGGCACCTTTTCTGTGCTAGACATGGCTTGTACATGTACATGCCCTTCCTACGCAAAACTTGGTTTGGCCTGCGTGCCATATCCATTGTATCCATTGTAGTTGCATGCATACACTGCATCATCTTCCATTTATGGCTTGCACCTTTGCTTGTTGAGCTTGGTCTGGTATGTGTCCATACTTTTCACGTCAAAGCACAGTTCTGCATGTGCATCGCGCCTACTCCACGCTGGTATGTTGGTTTGAGGTTGCGCCACCTTTTCTGTGTTAGACATGGTTCGTATGTGTGCATGCCTTTCCTAAGCGAGATACGGTTTGGCCCGCGCGCCATAATCGCATATTACATTGTAGTGTAATTGTTGCATCCGGCATTAGGATCATTGTTCTTTCCTCAGCGGGTCGTCACCCCACTTATGTCAATCCACCCAATATTTGTCCTTGTGTCCGTCTACATTACTCATAGTTCTGCATGTGTATCGCGCCTACTCCACGCTGGTATGTTGGTTTGAGGTTGCGGCACCTTTTTTATGGTAGACGGACTTGTTACTTCCATCAACCTATTTAACATATGTGTAGTTTCAACCCGCTCAAGATTGAATCATGATTCAATTGCTCTGCATTTAGTTTGTATATCATTTGCATAGTTTCAATTGCATTGCATTATCATTTGCATTGTTTATACTTAGCTTTGTATATATTGCATATCATTTTGCATTCATCATTGCATTGTCATGCATGTTGCTAACAATATCATACCTGCTAAGTTTGTCTTCTTTTCAGGCGCGATATTGTATGTACGGCTCATTTGAGGCCGGTGCAACCGGACGAGCCGCACAGGTATTGTATCCTCCGCGCGAGACGTATCGAGAATTGCATAATTCTCTTACATCCTTTCTGCATTGTAGTGTAGGTTGGTATATGCTAGCTTATAACTGTCGCATGTGTGCTTCATTACAGCTTTCTTTGCATGATCATTAAGTTATGCTCGGCTTCGTGCATTTTCAGTTGCATCTTGCCCCCGCCTACGGGCGCATACCTTATCTGCGGCTTGTATGCCTGTGCCTGAACTACGCTGGTTTGATTCCTAAAGGGATACGTAGGCAGCTTGCGAGTTCAACCATTTGCGCTTTGTATGTTTGTCCAAGTCTTCGGCCTTGTCAAAAATGGGTCGTCTCTGGGCTTTGACATTCACTCCCGTCATTGTTATGACTTCCGAGTTCTGTCAAAGAGGGGCAACTGTAGACACCCCATTTTTGACCGTCCTCAAGACCTGGACGTCGCCACTTGAACACTCGGTGATTATCCATGTTCGTGTTCGTTTGGAGTTCCCGGAGTTCTCGGCTACGCGCCTTGCCTCAGGACCTCCGAACTTGACCGTTTTGTGTCTGGTTTTGCACCAAACACTTGTGCTTTTCCTTGGAGGGGCAGGGAATGCCTTGTGAGGCATCCCCACACACCACCGGCAGTGGCTAGAGGCCACCGGCTGGTTGGTGTTGCCATCGGCACTATATTGTGCCGGTCGGCACTCTTTTGTGCCGGTCGACAGTCAATTTTGTCAAAATGACAATTTTACCCTGCCGACTACTGTTCAGTTGCTTTTTGAGATATTTTGAAGCAGCTGTATAGCATTTGTTTCCCCTCCATACACGTGTATGGAGGGATGAGCCTTTGGTTTGCTTAGCTTGTAAGCTTTGTTGCCTATAAGAGAGGACTCTCTTCTCTTGGCTCAAGGGTTAGAAAAATTAGACATTTTTAGAGAGAAAAGACAGAGAAGAAGCTCTGGTTCTAGGTTAGAACTTGTGTATCTATCCTATCTCTCTTTTCCTCTCTTGTTTTCTACACTAGGTGCTTTAATCCATATTATTGCACACAAGCACCTAGTGTTTCACCTTCCTTCGGTTACTGAGGTTCTAAGGGCTGGTTCTTGAAGTTTTTTGGTTGGATTTGAGCTCAAGGAAGCAACAACATCACCTTTGTGAAGGTGGTCTTCAAGGGTAAGAAACTACCCCTTTTTACCCCATTTTTTGCACTCCATTTTTGCATAGTTTAGAACTGTTTTTGTGCTTAGCATTTAATACAAAAAAGTTCTGTTTTTTAGTCCTCTTTATTGTTGGTTAAGAGTGTTTTGTGCTTTGGGGAGGTTTGACCACCCTTAGGCCTTGAAAGGCCTCATTTTGTGCTATTTTGTGAGAGCTCCGGGATTTTGGTGTTGGGGTCTCTTCACCACTGAAATCTTGAGGGATTTCAGTGGTGAAGATGATGCCTTGAAGTCCCAAGAAGGAGAGGGTCACCCCCTCTCCTTGTTGTCCTTGAAAAGGACCTATTTTGCCTCTTGAGGAGCCCCATGTTTGGTTGTTTGTTGGTTATGCCATGGCTGTATTTTGTGCTCATATTGCCATATTATAACTTTGTATCATGTTGGTTTTAGTACTCCTTGCATGTTTTGCATAGATGCTTTGTAATGCCTCTTTAGTCCTTTAACATGCATTAGGTTGTGTGCCTCTATTCTAACATGTTTTAGGCTTAGATTCATGAAGCTTGTATGCTTATTTTTCCATGAATAAGTCTGTCCATGGTTACTTTGGTCGATCTTAGCTTGCATCACATAGCCTCTTTGCATTTGGCTTGTTGGCCTTAAGAGCATGAAAGTATAGCATGCCTTGCTTGCATTATTTTCAATGGTTTGGAACCATTTAGCATGCTATTTCAGTCCCCTTAGACATGCTTGAATGATTGCCTTGCATGCCTCTTTGAAGTTTTGAAAGCATATGTTGTATGCCTAATGATTTGGTCATTGTGTGTGCCTTGCTCTAGAGCCACTTAGATGCCATCTAGGAGGTCCCTTTTGTATGGTCTAGGGCTGCCTTAGACCTGTTTTAGCCTTCTTGGCCTTGTGAGGCTTTGGTTGGCTTAGCCATGGTTTAGGTCTCCTTTGGCTTGCCTTGGATGCTTGGACCATTTGTTGCATGCTTAGTCTATTTTGTTGCTTGGTTTGGCACCATGTCCAACATGATTTTAAAGCTTATATATGCATGTTAATATGTCCATGTTAGCCTCTTTTAAGTGTTCTTAAGAGTTGCTTGTTTATGCCTAAGTGTTGGATTATGTATGCTTGCATGTGTGCATGTATTGCATATATCTTAGCCTTCACTTCTATGGCATTTGGCCACTGATTTTAGGCTTATTTAGAGCTGCCTAACCTATGTGCAAGTCCATCCTCTTGTTGCTTGCATATGCTCCTTGAGTGTTGTAATGTATTGGTAAGTCAATGCATGTTAGGACTAACATGATTGAATGAAGTCACATACTTGTTTGCATGCTTGGACACCCACATTACACCTTGCATACTTGATGGTTGACATTGGTGTTTCATGCCTTGTATGTTTGATAGCTTGTATGCTCCTTTGCATTGGCATGATTGCATACTAGTTGACGTGTCTAGGATTGCATCACATAAACATGCATGCTCTACCTCTTGACCAAGTCATGATAGAGGCTTAGCACCCTTGTGTGTTGGTTTGGTTTGCATGCATTTGAAATAGAAGTTGCACATTTGGTTCTTTGGGCCACCACGCATGAAAATGCGTGATTGGTGGCCCGAGAATCGAGGCACATGCCCCTTTGAGTCACAAATATGATAAGGAGCATGATTGGTGCACACATTGTTGGAATTACATTGCCATGCAAGTTTTTGCCCTCTGCTGCTGTGAGTTGCAGGTTCTGCAGACATTCAGTGCCGGCCGGCAGTATTTAGTGCCGACCGGCAGTCTATTGATGGCCGATGGATGAATTTTGTGCCGGTGACCTCATGCTGATGCCGGTGGAAGTCCTACTCAGCCGATGATGTCCCTCAGTATCCTGGGAGGCACTCCTGAGACTTTGGCAGTCTTCTGAGATGCAAAGCAGGGAAAACAGAGGCAATCTAAGCATGGCAGTGCAATTCCGAGCAAGTCCCGAGCATGCGTTGCATCCGGCCCTCATCTCGAGGCGGTTTACTGCTTTAATTAGATTAATTGATTTATTTGATTAATTTAGTTGGACTGTAATATTTTAATTAGTTTGCGTAGTTAATTAATCTGTATTATTATTTTGGTCCCTCCGAGTGGGGGGACAAAATTGTAATAAGTGTGGGTGAGTGGTTTGTATGTCTTCCAACCCCCACTTCTTTCTTCCCTTTTATTTACCTGCTTATGATGGTAGATTAGGGCACGTCTATATTAGCATACCTTATGCAATGCATGCGTGCATCCATGCATTTGTCTAAACATGCACCGGGCTCGGTACATCATACAAACTGCATTGTATTCTAAATTCCAACTTGAATACGTGCATCAAATGATTGCATTTCACGTGCCATTTTAGGGTTAGCCGAGCCTACTCTAAATTGCATCCTTGCCTGTGTTGCATTAGCCACTTAACATGACCTAGGGACATGCATGTCTGCTAACTAGTTTCTTGTTTTGGCACGGAGTACGATGTAAGTATTTTACGCTTTAGCATACCACATGCGTGTGAATGTTGCCATGACAGTATGCTTACCATGCGGCTAAGTGCTTATGTGAGATAAACTGTTTGAATGCCTGTGGGTGGAGGTTGGGTTGCTTGAGTTGGAAAACTCATTGAAATCCGTATTTTAGCCTACTTGCGAGTAGCAAAACCCGAAACGCTTTCAAAACAAACGGATATGCAATGATTATTTCCGAATTAGGCAATCTAGTCTATACTTGTTTGCTGCGCGCATAACATAGTAATTCTAGGCTAATAACCGGAATAAGAGCATATAATGTTTTCAAAATCGGATATCACGGTTAGTAGAGGCTGGTCTTCGAACCGGGCGAAAGGGGGTGCTCATAGCTGACCTTCCCCGATCGTACCCAAGCTCCCGAGCCAAGACTACTTTGGTTATGACGGACACGTGGCCTTCGGCACCGAGTCAGAGTTTCCTAAATTTCCCATTTTAAAAAAATATTTAGGTGGCGACTCTGTAATCTGGCAAAGCAGTCCATGTTTGGCACTACTTTTCAAAAAATCTGTTTTTCTTTAAAACGATTTGCCAGAGTTGGACTCTTTGGTTCAAGATTTAGAACCACAAACAAAAAAGGGGAGTCCGAACTGTAGTAGCCTCGAGGCCCCCCCTCGCGGGCGTGCTACAGTTTCTGGCGACTCTGCTGGGGATTTTAGAGAGCTTGACTCGAACTCGTGATATCCTGTTTTGACTACACTTATGTGTTTCTTTGCATTGCATGTGCATTGGTGCGCCTAGGACACCGTGTTGGCCATCTGCTATTCCTGAACGGTTTGCCGGAGGCTTGTCTTGTCAAGGCATAACCATAAGGCTGACCGGTTGCGGGCTCTGCCAGCATGGGAACACAAACCCCAGTTTTACCGGGGCACCCTTTTTGACCATTCGACCTAGTGCATATTCGGATCCATAGTGACTATTCCAAACTAGGACAGGTTGCTTACCCGATATAGGTTGTTTGAAACCGCTGCGTGCGTAGTGAAACCCTAGCTCCTGACAAAATAGGACAGGGAAACCCTACCCCAGCATAGGGGTGTATTGGCTCTCTTCTACCCGTTATGTGCTTTTAGAGTGTATCTCTGCAGGGAACGCATATATCAGTTTGCAAGTTTGGGTATCTGGCCTGAGGGCACCAGTATCAGTGTTGTTGAGACTCAGTTGTGTTGGCGGGTATCAGTTCAGTTTTGAACAGTAATTCTGGGGAACAGTGATCAGTAGTAGAGTACAGTTGTCCGACTACATCCGTGTTTGATCTGTTTGGGGCTGAAATACTGCTTGTTTTCCGTTTCAGTTCAGGGGATTCAGAGGGTCGATCCGGAACAGCTAGTGTCTTCTCTTTGCTGAGGCAGGACTGAGCATGACGCAGAATTTAGAAGAGATCGTGGTCATGACGGCCGCGTTGAGTCAGGGAATCACCCTACAAGATGAGACTACGGTTGACATGCCGCATCCACCTAGGTCGCCTGCCACACATCCAATATGGACTCCTCAACTATATCAGGCTCGCGAGCCTACTACATTTGAACTAATGGGAATGATAGGTGATCTTCAAAGATCCGTGGCGGATCTCGCCTATGGAATGTCTGTTTCGCCACCAGCCGCACCATATGCCGGAGGCTTCATACCCCAGGAGCCCCCGCTACTGGGACGAATTGTAATTGAACTCAACCAACCGGAGATGACCTCCAGCTATGGTAACGACGCAGCAAACCAAACTCTAGATCAGGCCGAGGCCAGAGACAAAGGCAAGAGGAAGGCAGATGCCGACCCCATCGAACAACTACTGTGGGCAGTAGAGGCTTTGAAAGCCGGAGGGATGAACAAGCAACAGATATCCGCAGTTGTGTCAAAAGCTATGGAGGACGCTTTCCCCACTCCGCCTGAGGGCAGTTCCAATCAATCAGAGAATCGGGATAGGCCCCGTTATGCCAAGACAGTTCTTCCCGCTCCCAACCTTGCATCCGGAAAAGATCAAAAATCCAAGGCCGCACCCGCCGATCCGTTCGCTAGTGCATCTAGCAAGAGTGCTCAAGCCCCAAAGTACCTGCCCCGAGGGCACAGGGTCTTCCACCCTCTCTACATGCCTCTGTCTAGGGCACTTTTGATTTTGGCCAAAAAGGGGCATCTTAAACCCTTGGAGCCCCGACCCCTACCGAAGAATCTCCCTGCCACACATGATACTTCCCTGTACTGTGCGTACCACCAGCAGACTGGCCATGCCACTGATAATTGCTTCCGCCTCCGTCATGAGGTACAAGATTTGATTGACAACGAGGTTATCCTCCCGCCTACCTCAGCAAAGTCCGTCACCACTCAGTTGTTGGATTTCGAGGATACAGATACTGCAAGTATGTAATCAGAAGGTGAACCGCCTGCGGGCCATGTCTGGTACATTTTTGGATGTGGCGTTTGGCACGCATTTTTGAGCATCTGCCAACGCTAGTTTTGCAAATCCTGACTTCGGTGTCGAGTCAGTCTTTTGTTTTGTTTTGAGTCTGTCTCTCTATATTGAGTCAGTCTTTTGCTTACAGAGTCTGTCTTGTTGTAATGAGTCAGTCCCTCTTGTATAGTATACCAGGTGATTTCGGGGTTGTTGCCTCAAACACCATTTTGCCTTATAATTAGTTGTTTTTGCTTTTTGAGTCTGTTTCTGCCGAGGAGCCAGTTATGCCAACAAATCTAAATGAAACAGCTGTGGCTATCACATTCCGTACTTGTTGCTATTTGAGTCAGCCGTGCCAGAGAATGTGAATGGAACGACAGTGCGTACCGCCCGCTCTCTTGTGCCTTGAACATCGTTGTGATGACCTGAGTTTTTCATAAAAACCCTTTTCAAACACTGCGGTGATAAAAACAAAGAGGAAGGAATTCTTCGAGTTTTGCAAAATTTTGACCATTTTGAGAGAAAGAGAGGCATGTTAAGCTTTTAATGAATGAAATCATGCTTGTCAGCGTGAGTACTGAGAAGGACCCTGGCCTGATCCAGACTGGTTCCACACTATCTTCAACACGAGCGATTTGTCGCTTTCTTAAAAACTTTCAAAAACAAAATATTTTGCGCAGTCTTGCGAAGACCTGTGTGGAATCGCTCTTGAGATTGTGCAGCCCAGGATCGCTCTCAGCCTCGAGATTCGATTTATCTGTTGCAAACTGGAATCTGTTCAAAACGTTCAATAGTGCCATAAAACGCCTGTGTGGCCCATTTTGAAGCAGCGCTCGAGCAAGAGGCATCAAAATCAGATCGAGGAGATCAGATCCCACCAGGCAAGGCTCACGAAGCAACCGTGATGGATTCTTCTGCAAATCAACACCACAGTCACTTTCTTGGATACAGAGAAGCTTCAATCTCAAAACCATTTGGCATGGGCTTGCTACACTTTTTACCCTTTGAGAGGCTCGCTGGGCCGAAAACCCGGAAGGGCGGTCCAGGCAAAAGTTAGAGCAAAGAAAAGAAAAGACAAAAAAGAAAAATACAAAAAGAAGCAAAAAAAGAAAAGAAAAGAACAAAAAATAGCAAAAGAAATAGAAACGAAAATGTAAAAGAAAAGAAAAGAAAAGAAGAAAGAAGAACAAAGCTCGCAAGGTCGAAAACCCGCATTGGGCACCTTGGCAAAAATTAGAGCCTAAACAGTGAAGGTTAAAATACCCGAGTGTACCTTAACCGGAACTACGTAAGGCTTGATTCCCATGTTTGGGATACGTAGGCAACTTCATCTTGAAGTCCAGCCCCCAACGCTTCCATAGCGTCTCAGTCCATGTCATGGTTTTGATCACTTTTGCCCCCTCTGAATCCAATGTCTCGACTGCAGCAACCGGGAGCTACGTGATCAACTTCCTCTTGAAGTCCAAACTGCCAACACCTTCCAGGTGACTGTGTCCATATATTGATTCAAACCGTCTTCGCCTCCTCCGCGTCCGAGGGTCCGATCGTCATCAATGAGGACTGGCTTACCGCATGCCGCGGCATCATCCAAACAAGGGGCAACTTTCCGTTGCCATACAGTGCCATAAGTTGCCCTGAGTTACCATTCAAACCAGGGGCAACTTTCCGTTGCCTTATCCCCCTTTGAGCCAGGGGCAATTTTCCATCGCCTCCGATCCGAGGTTGCATATCTCGAGGGTAAGTTCCGCGCTCGTCGAGCGTTGACTGTTTGCAAAAATAGTTTTTGAAAATTTTCACTAAGGTTGACTTATTTTCCCGAAAACTATTTCATTTTTCAAAATTGGACCATGTTTGGACCCAAAAGGAGAATTTTCAGTGCTCACAGCCTGATTCGCATGATCTTCAAATCAAAAATCGAATAAGTGTGTTAATCCAACTCTCATTTTGGTCAGAACTTGTTTTAGGAAGAAAACAAAAAATGGTCAAAGTGACGAACTAGGGGCACAATTGAGTCAGGTCTTCTATCTTTCCCCCACCAACATACTCGCCGGAAAGGCATTCTATCCACTATGAAAAATAGCCGTGAGCTAACAGTGCTGGGTGTGAACCTGCGACTTCCTATTCATCCATTAATCACCCTGGGGAGGGATGAAAAATGAGAGAATAAAGAATAGAGAGGTGTAAGCAGAGAGAGAAGTAAGGAGAAGGTTTTGAGAGAAAAATCGAGCCTGAGGGCCGAGCGATGTGAGTATCACAAATCAGAAAGGGTGGGAAGTGCCCGGAAGAATTGGATCCTCGAGATTTGAGGTCCTTGTGTAAACATGTCCGTGTGTCGTGTCTTTTGATTTGTCGGCCTCGATTTTGGCTTTGAGTCTTTTCCGAGTGTGTCTCGTCGTGTTCAGGTCGTGTGCCTTTTGTTTCTCTGTTTGAGTCTGTCTCGCTGTGTTCTGTGGTAGGCTCGATACCCCGGTTGTGAAACCCCTTTTCCAAAGATTAATCGTTTGTGCTCAGGATGCTGTGCCATTCTCCGCATTCGTGTGAAGCAGGAGAAAGAAAAGGAAAATTTGGGACATCCAAGTGTGTTTCAACTGCAACCGTGTCAGTTTTGTGATCCGTTTTGTCAGATTGGGTTATTTGTTCAGGGTTTGCTGTGTGCAGAATGAACCAAGTGCTGTGTTATGGGCTGTGCGCAGATTAATCCCCAGTAGAGTATGGGCTGTATTATGCAGTTTGAGTAGTGCTTTGTATGAGTTGTTTGCGGTTAGTTGGTTGGTTATCCGATTATCATAGTGCAAGTGCTCAAATTACAAATATTCACTTTTCGGACAATAGATCGATATCATTTACATTAGAGGTGTAATATGATGCAATACAGTACAAGGTACGAAATGTACACAAATGTAAACACTTTTTCAGACAAAAAGTTTGTTTCATTTCATATCATATTTTCAAGTACATAAGTTTTGGAAACAAAATCTGCCTGCGGCAGTACAAAGTACCCTAACTACTGACAAAAGGGGAAAATGCAAAGAAGCAAAAAAAAAGAAGCAAAGATCTGTATCCAATGTCCAAAATGGCTCTGCAGCCGTCAATCTGTCCTGGTCCTCTTCCTGGACGAAGGTCCAGGAGCGTCATCAACAGGGGCACCACCAGGGGCATCACCGTCTGAGCTTGAGTCTGAGCCATCATCAGTCTCCTCCGCCTCTGTCTCTGCCTCAGACTCATCATCCGAAACCGGAGCCCGCGAGCTGCTCCCGACATGAGTGCACCCCCCTCTGGTACGAGGATATGCTCTGCCATCCCGAGTAGAAATGGGAGGTCTAGCTGGAGCGCCGCCCACCGGAGGAATCTGGAAGGGAGGCTGAAAAAGCATGAAAGGTGAACACATCAGAATACTGTGAATACTGAGAGCAGTTTATCAGTGCAGAATGCAGTGTATGAGTACAGTGTATGTGAATACTGAGAGCAGTTCATCAGTGCAGAATGCAGTGTATGAGTACAGTGTATGTGAATGCCGTGAGCAGTGAATCAGTGCAGAATGCAGTGTATGAGTACAGTGTATGTGAATGCCGTGAGCAGTAAATCAATGCAGAATGCAGTGTATAAATATCGTGTATCAGATGCTGTGAGCAGTTTATCAGATGTTGTGTTGTGCATCAGATCATGTAAAGCAGTTTGTGTATGGTTTGAGGCTGTGGTCAGGAAAAACATACCGGAATGCTGTAAAGGGCTAGGAGGTCGAACGTCCGCTGTAGCATCCCCATCATGGAGGCATTCATCTCCAATGACTGCCGGGTGTACTCAGAAGACGCCTGCAAAAGTATCAAATGCATCAATATTCTGTGGAATATCAAATAAACTGAAATGAAATAACAGTGCAAGACGAAGAATGCAGTAACACATACCGGAGGCAAGTCGGGGACACCGACAAACTCGTGGTCAGCTGGTGGAGGAGCAAAGGGGATCTGATAGGTCGCCCCACCCTGTCCTCGG
This sequence comes from Camellia japonica, assembly GCA_030407325.1. Classification (NCBI taxonomy): domain Eukaryota; kingdom Viridiplantae; phylum Streptophyta; class Magnoliopsida; order Ericales; family Theaceae; genus Camellia; species Camellia japonica. The sequence continues at coordinate 20,867 of JAPPVO010002254.1, forward strand.
AAAGTCAAAGCAGCGGGCAGAGCAGGCCAACCGGTCCCTCGCCCTCGTTGAACTCCACCCCTGCCGCGGACTCGAGCCCTCCTCGGCGCTCCCCCTCCAACTCCTGCTCCAGCCGCTGGCGCTGCTGGTCTCTCTCTCTCTACTCGGCGGCCGCCGCTCAGAGGTCGCATAATGAAGGTCCGGACGTACTCCGAGTAATCGCCCTCGCCTCGGAAGTCGTCCGCCTCCCAGCCGATAGTATAGTCTGCCATCTGCTCGGCAGTGAAGCGCTCAGTATCCCGCATGTGCTCGGGAGGGTGCACCGGGACTATCTGCTCAGGTAGGCCTAGGGTCTGACGCAAGAAACGCTCACCCAGGTACCAAGCCCGACAGACCGGGCCCTCCAGCAGAATCCGGTAACGTGAGGTCTCATCTGCGCCGGCAAACCGATCCCGCGCCACGGCTGGCAGTGGAGCCCACGGCCGCCAGGTGATCTGAAAGTGAAATACAATTTGTTATTTGCTGTTGTTGAAATATACAGTGGAAAGACGAAGCTTAAATGAACTGCAAGTAAAGCATACCTCGGCAGGGGTGATGGTGTCAAAATAGCGGCGGAAGAAGCTGAAGGTCTCCCGGGGCCTCCGGGTGCATCTCCCGTCAAAACGGCGTGAGAAAGGGACGACCAGAGGGGTCTCTGCATCGGGTACAGGAGCGAGCCTAGGAAAGTAGGCGTAAACCCACAACTGCAAGATAAATACCAGTGCATTTATCAGATAAAGCAGAATACAGAATAAAAAGCAGAAATAGCAGAGCCGTGTGTTGTGCAGTGTATTGTGCAGAGTGTACAGTGTGAGCAGTGTACAGTCAGTGTGAAGCAGAGTATGTGTGTGCCGTGTGTACAGTATACAGCAAGTGTAAAGCAAACTACAGTGTGTGCAGTGTGCAGAGTACAGAAAATAAAGAACAAAAATGAAAGGCAGAAAAAGAAATGTACCTCCCAAGCACGCCAGTAACCCCCGAGCAGCTGTCCACTGCCGCGGGAGGCTGAGCTCATGTATCCGTAAAGGGTGGCCAGAGCGGCACCACCCCAGTCATAACGCAGAATGTCTCTGACATCCACTAGTGCACTGAGGAGACAGAGAGGCACTGTGTTCGCCCGGTCGGCGAAGAGAGTCGTCCCGAACAAAAACATCAGGAAGCCGCGTGCATATCTCTCCACAGCTTCCGGGGTCATCGGAGCTGCGTCAACGAGGAGGGGCTGGACCCTGAACTGCACCTCGAACCAGGAGTACCGGACGAAGCCAGGGCGCGCGAGAGGCGGTGACGCGCCGAGCAAGTAGACCTGAGTTGCGGTCCACTCATCCATATCGATATCAAAGGGGATCGGATCACCCCCTACCCCGATGCCTGTGAGCACCGAAAAATCATAAGGGGTCATCGTCATATCCCCGGTCGCAGAAAAGTGGAATGAATCGGTGGTGTCCCACCACCTCTCTGCCAGGGCAGCTAGAAGAGGCCTGCAAGCAGTAAGCCGGGTCAGACCCCTGCAGAACGCGCCAAAGCCGGCCTGGTCCACGATATGGCGAACCGCGTCGGGAAGCTCGGCGTACCATACGCGAGCGACGGTATTCCTATACCCGCGGATGGTATGGGAATCTCCCTGTTTTCAAACAAATAGCAGCAAAGCAATATGAAATGTACAATTTTGAAGAAACAGTGGTTCAGTGCAAATATGGCATGTGTGCAAGCTCTTTAGATTCAAATAAGTGCTGGGTGTCGGTGTGCTTACAGTGAACTACAACGTGTGATGCGTCAGTATGTTTGAGTGGTTCAAGATAGATATGGCATGCGTGCATATTTTCATATTCAAGCAGATGCTGGGTGTTGGTGAGTTTGCAGTGAAATGCGGTGTGTGTCGTGTGTTTGGGTGATTGAGGCTAGTGCAGTGTGTGTACATGTGTCCGTCTTAAACAGATATCAATTGTAAGCATGATTGCAATCGACTACAGGGAACAGTGTATCAGAATCAAGCAGTTAAAGAACGAAAACAACTCTGGCAGTTAACAGTTCTACATTGTAGAAAGTAAAACAGAGAAGAGTGTTACCTCGGAAGCGCCGAAGGATAGGTGAGAGGTCGGCTCGCGTAGGAGGAGCTCCGGGTCCAGTGCTCGGTCAAAGCTATGAAAATAGCGGAGTCCATCAGGTGGTAGAACATGGATCGCCGGCCGGTAGGTCGCCGGATCGAACGGGCGCTCGCTCAGCGGGAGGAGCTCAACCCCGGGATCCATCTCATGATCCGGGGGAGTCCCGACGTGTGGAATGTCGTCAGCCATGGTAATGGTAGTGAGAAAATGGCCGGAAAATCCGGAATGCGAAGAGTCAACCGAAAAAGTCAACCCCGAGCGGGCCGAAAATGGCCGAAAAGGCTGGAAGATGAAAAGGCACGGAAATGAAGAGGAAACCGAGGGGAACAAGTCCCGAAAAAGCGGAAATAGCAAAAGAGGCACCGAAACAAAGATTTGTTCGGTTGAAAATGTGCGAAACGCGATGAACTTCGCGAATCGAACGATGAAAATGGCGCGAAAACACAAAGAAATGGCGAAATGAGGAGAGAAAAAGGCTCTAGAGAGAGAGAGAGTTGATTTTCGGCGGTGGAGAAGTCAGAAAATAGGGTTGGGAACCCTATTTTAAAAGACCCATTGCAAAAAGTCGAAACTGTCCCCGATCAGCAACTTTTGGCCGGTCGGCACAATATTGTGCCGGTGGAACTTTTATGCAGCCGGTGGCCAGCCGGTGGCCACCTAGTCCAGCCGGTGATGTTCCCACAGCCTTGTTTAGGCCATGTGGGTAGTTTCTGGTCTTCATAGCTCAAGAAAGTGCAAGAAAGTGAATCCCCGATGCTCAACCGGCCTCCGTTTTGACCTTGGACCGTGTCTTCTGTGCGTGGCACTCAGATTCAAGCAAAGATTGTATCCTTTTGTATCCTTTTGTCTTTTACAAGATTCAAAAGTTGCCCCGTGTGCGTTGCACGCATCCATCACATTGTCCGGTGCGTCGCATCGCGCCGTCTTGCACGTCCCTTGCGACTTGCACCGTTTTGCATTTTCGTGTGGCATGCGTGTCATACTTGCATTTCATTTTCCATTCAATGAGGTATGCGTGCCTCATTTTGCATTTCATTGCATCTTGAGATACGCGTGCCTCGTTTTGCATTTCATTTTCCATTCAATGAGGTACGCGTGCCTCATTTTGCATTTCATTGCATCTCGAGGTACGCGTGCCTCGTTTTGCATTTCATTTTCCATTCAATGAGGTATGCGTGCCTCATTTTGCATTTCATCGCATCTCGAGGTATGCGTGCCTCATTTTGCATTTCATTGCATCTCGAGGCACGCGTGCTTCGTTTTGCATTTTATTTTCCATCTAATGAGGTATGCGTGCCTCATTTTGCATTTCGTTTTTGCATTTTGCATCCTTCATGGCATGCGTGCCTCATCTTGCATCTCATTTTGCATTTTATCGCGCTATTTTGCGCACCTCATTGTTTTACGTCCCGGTCTGGCGAGACCTTAAACACGCACAGTCTAGGAGACCTTAAATCCTCGGAAGGTGCAAGACCTTCGGTGCATTTGAAAGATGTGCGTTGTTACGCACTTTAGTTCTTTCGCATTGTCATGCATCTTTCGATCTACATTTCAGTTCAAATCTTGGGGCACGCGTGCCTCAAATCCTTGAGGCATGCGTGTCTCGTTTACATATCGTTTTCCATTCCTTCATGGCATGCGTGTCTCACTTGCATTATACATCGCATTGTTTTGTTCATTCCCCGGTCTGGCGGGACCTTAAACACGCACGGTCTAGGAGACCTTAAATCCTTGGGAGGTGCAAAACCTTCACCCGCGTTGTCTAACGCACCGCGCTATTTTGCGCATCTCATTGCATTTGGCATGCATTCCATCACGCGATCTTGCGCATCGCACTGTCTGGTGCACCGCATCTTGATTCATGCATTGCCCCTCCGGTCTGGCGAGACCTTAAACACGCACGGTCTAGGAGACCTTAAATCCTTAGGAGGTGCAAGACCTTCATTCGCGTTGTCTGAACGCATCACGCTGTTTAGCGCATCGCATTAGCTTGTGCATTGCGTCCTATTCGCGCTATCTTGTGCGCTTCGTCGGCACTTGTTATTGCATTGTATATCATTCGCACGGTTTAGCGCATCTCATTGCATTTTGCATGCATTCCATCGCGCTATTCTGCGCATCTCATTGCATTTTACATGCTTTCAATTGCACTTTTTTTGCACATTGCATTGTTCTGTGCATCGCGGTCTAGGAGACCTTAAATCCTCTGAAGGTGCAATTCCTTTGGTGTTTGTCGTGCCCGAACGACTTCCGGTGGTCTGGTAAAGCCACCTGCCTGTTTTTGCGGTGAGTTCCTAGAGGACCAACTGGGACGGTGAAAACTAGAGTTCGAACGGCTTATGCCTAGAACGCAAAGGTTCGGGATTTCCGAGACTAAAGTCTGGTTTAAATACCCAGGGGGTGTACCCTCGACTTGAAATCTGTATGGAAGCCCCATAGGTTGAGGCGGCATGTTTACGCCTCAATTCTGGATACTGAACCAACCTAGTATATCGCCCTGTTGGTAAGATAGGGAAAGCTGCAATCATAGTCGTTGCATCATAGTGCATTGTCATGCATCATTTGTAAATACTGCATATGTCATGCATTTCAAAAAAAATCCAAAAAAACAAAAACACATGCATATGTCATGCATCATTGTAAATACTGCATATGTCATGCATCATTCTAAATATTGCATATGTCATGCATCATTGAAAATACATGCATATGTCATGCATCATCGTATATAGTGCATATGTCATGCATTTCAAAAAAAAAAAAAAAAAAAACCCGCATATGTCATGCATCATCATTGTAGTATAGTGCACATGTCATGCATTTTCTGTAAATATCCATTGTATCCATTGTAGTTGCATGCATACACTGCATCATCCTCCATCCATGGCTTGCACCTTTCCTTGTTGAGCTTGGTCTGGTATGTGCTCATACTTTTCACGTCAAAACACAGTTCTGCATGTGTACGCGCCTATTCCACGTTGGTATGTT
>JAPPVO010002256.1:0-70208 GCA_030407325.1 Camellia japonica
TGATGACCCAAAGGGGCCAAGGGTGCAATTTGATAAAAAAAAAAATGCATGCAACATACCAATGAATACCAAGACCCTATCATGCCAAAGTCAAGGGCCTCGGTGACCGAGAGTTGAGACGTGTTACATCACTTGTAGTATGAACACTTCCCCCTCCCCCCTCACACTTGGTTTGACACCCCAAACCAAGCAATGCAATGCATGTTATGCAAACATGGCTCAAAAATGTAACACAACACTAAAATGCAAGGCATGCCAAATGTAATGCAACATGTCATGGCAAGCATACAATGTCCCTAACATGCTATGCTACAATGCCTCTCATTATGTAATGCTAATATGGTACGATGCAAGCATGCAATTGGAGGCGACAAGTCAAGCATACAACCATGTCAAAGAAGGAACTTAGACTGAAATGGGAGGCCTCAAACACCCCCAAAATCAGTGGCTAAAAGTGCCTCAAGTGATGGACAAGATGCACTATAAACATGCAAGTCGAAAGGGGCCCAAAGCCAAGGCATAACCAAGGACATTCTACTACCAATAACCCAAACAAGCATGGCATGAACGATGCAATCAAAAACAGAATTTTAGCATGCAAAAATGAGCTCCAAAACCCACACACATGGCAGCCCCAAAATGACCCAAACACATAGGCATACCCAATGCACATTTCAAGGCATGAAAACACAACACCTCAAGGCATCGAAAGAGACACAAAGGGAAATGTAAGACCACATTATAGGGACTGAAATGTGATCTCAACCAATGACAAATGATGATAATAGGCCAATCTAGGCATGTTAATGATCCATACTCTCAAGGCTCATGACACAAAATGCAAAGCAACTACATCAAGCATACTAAAAGAGACCAAATCAGTGGCCAACAGACCTCATGCATGACAAAATATGGCCAATAACTTCACAAGGTAAAGCCAAGGCATGAGAGCATGGTAGTCAAAAATCAAGGTACATTTCTAGGCACAAACAAGGGGATACAAAGCAAGTATGTTAAGCATGCAAAAGGAAACAAATCAGACCAAAAACAGGGACAAAATATGACCTAAATATCACAAAAAACATCTGATATGGAGCCAAAAACAACCAAGCATATATGCTACCTTTATGAGCCAAAAACATACACAAATGAGACACAAAGGAGGGGTGTCCCTCCCCTATACAAGACTTCAAACCATCTTCTTCACCACTGAAAATCCACTGGATTTCAGTGGTGAGGATGCTAATACAACAAAATGAACAAGGCTTAAAGAAAAGGCACCAAAAGAGGCCAAAAGAGGCCTAAGAGGGGGATTTCGACCCCCAATGCCGAAACACCCCTAATGAAAGTTCTTAAGCAAGAAAATATAAGACTTTTTTATGTTATACTCAAAGCTTGAATCAGCATGCAAGACAGGTCAAGAACCAATGCGAGATTGGGGATAATAAAGTGAAAGTCTTACCCTTGAAGAACACTTCAAGAACAGTCGGTCTAGCCACACTCTACTGAGCAAAATCAGTCCAAAATCTCAAAAAACAACCCTCAATGCCTCTCAATCTCGGAGCAAGGTGTAATGGTGCGTGTATTAGTGCAAAAGTAAGGTCAAAATGCACTTTTAAGCCTAGAAACACACACAAAAGGGGAGAGAGAGGGAAATGTAGAGAGAGAGGATATAGCTAACAGATATATATGTATATAAGCTCTGGTTTTTGTGTTCAAAACTCCAACCCTTGACAATGGAAGAGGAGGGCTCTTTATATAGGCAAAGGCAAAGCTCTAAGCTTCTCAAAGAAGCTAAGTGCAACAGGGCAAATGGTGCAAGGGGAGTCAAGGCTTCTTGGAGAAGCTATGACAAAGGGTCAAGCTTCTCCAAGAAGCTTGACCAAAGGGTTCAACCTTCTAGAAGGAAAAAGGGGTCAAGGGTGCAAAGTGGTCATCCCCATGCATGGGGAGGAGTGATGGTGCATTCCAGCTGGCACAGCTGGCATGCACTATACCTCAAGGGTGCAAAGGGTGCAGATTGGCCAGCAAAAGAGGTCACCGGCCAAAACAAAGTGCCAGTCGACAAAATATAGTGCCGACCGGCCATTGGTTTTAAGAAAACACTGCCGGTGGCACCAATAAACGGCCGGTGGGGGGATGGGGACAGCCGGTGGGGTGTGGGGATGGCCAACAAGCCATTCCCTGCCTTCCAAGGCAAAACACAAGTGCTTGGTGTAAAACCAGACACCGAACAGTCGAGTCAAGAGATCCTGAGGCAAGGCGCGCAGCCGAGACCTCCGGGAACTCAAGACGAACACAAGTACGGATGATCACCGAGCGTTCAAGCGGTGACGTCCAAGTCTTGAGGACGGTCAAAAATGGGGTGTCTACAACTGCGTACGGAATGTCGTCTTCGGAATATCCTCTTCCCTGACCCTCAACTAGTGGTAACCCGATCTCAAGTCTATCTTAAAGAAACAACGGAAACCCTTCAACTGGTCAAACAAATCATCTATACGGGGCATAGAGTACTTATTTTTAACCGTAGCCCGATTCAACTTTCGGTAGTCAATACACAATCTCAAGGCACCATCTTTCTTCTTAGCAAAGAGGGCCGGTGCTTCCTACGGTGAACCACTAGGGCGGATGAAGCCCTTATCTAGCAACTCCTGGAGCTGAATCTTCAACTCACTCAACTCAGCTGGGGCAAAACGATAAGGTGCCATAGAAATCGGCACCATGCCGGGCACTAAATCAATAGAGAACTCTATCTCTTGGTGAGGTGGCAAACTAACGAGATCCTTAGGAAAAACATCTGAATACTCACAAACCACCCTCGGCAATACAATCTGGGTCTCATCACACTCACCACTCACAAAGCTGGCAAGTAGACCACTAAGCTCACTCCGCCCTCACGGATCATACAACGGTGGCAGAACACTACCAACCTGATCCCCCAAGAAATGGAAACACTCCCTGCTCAAGGTACAAACTGTGACCCTCTGGCGGTAGCAATCAATAATAGCCCGGTATGACGATAGCCAGTCCATACCCAAAATAACATCGAAGCCCTTCATATGCATAACAACAAAGGGAAAAGGAAGCCTACGGTCGTCGACCTCTATATCACAACCTCTACATCCGTGTTTCAAAATCAATTCACCCCCAACAGGTGATACTACACAAATAGGAGATGCTAATAGTGCCAACTCCAACTCCAACATAGATGCAAATGCAGCAGATACAAAAGAATGAGACGCACCCGTATCAATCAACACACTAGTAACCGAGTTGCAAAACAGAAAGGTACCTCTCACAACTGATGGAGCCGGTACTAGGTCCTGCGCGGTAACAGCATACACGCGCCCTGTAGGCCCCTAATCCACCTACTCACCTCTAGGAGCAAAAGACTGCTGTACAGACTGGGATGACGAAGCTCCCAGATTAGCCCTCAAGGCCTGCATAGACTGAGCTGGCTGATAACTCTGCGTCTGTCTAGAACCAGACGCTCCCGAAGTGGCACTCAACTGTGGGAAAAACCTCTTCAGGTGCCCCGGCTCCACACTGATAGCAAGACAAATGCTGGCCCCTACCCTGACTCTGGCCTTGAGGTCTAGCTGAAGAAGAAGCAGCTCGCTGACCCCCTCCCTTCTGCGGGCAAACCGAAGACTTGTGACCCAACTGCCACAAGCGAAACAAGTCAAGCCTTCCTGATTACCTCTCCCGGAGCCTACACTCAGCACTGGAAAGGTCAATCTAGTCAAAGCACCCTGAGACTACTGAGGGTTGAAACCCCTCTGTCTCCTGCCATCACCCTGGCCATCTTGACTCCTCTTGGAGCCTCTATGCTTCTCCTCATCCTCCTCATGCATCATAATCTCCATATGAGCTGCAGCATCCACCAAACGTCTATACTCTTGAATAAAGGACCCTCAAACCCTCAACTTGAGTCCACGCCTCAACTTCCGCTCAAACTCAAAGCAATGGCGTTCCTCGGACGCCACAAGCTCAGGTGCAAACCTGGACAAGCTAGTAAAAGTAGCCCCAAATTCGGCCACAGACAAACCCTGCTGTTTAAGCTGGCAAAACTGATCCCTTAGCTTCTCCCTAGCAGCTGAAGATAAGAACTTCTCCTGGAAGGCATTCACAAAGACCTCCCATGCACCACTAACACGGCCCTTCTCGTACTTCCACCATTGACCCGCATCTCCCTTCAGTTGGAAGGATGCCAAGGTCACCTTTAAAGCCCCGTCCTCAATGCCAAGCATCTCGAACGTCTTCTCCATCTGTTCCAACCACTCGTCAGCCTTAAGTGGCTCCTTCGGATCCCCAACAAACTCGTCCGGGTTAGACCGGAAGAATTCCCTCTTCCAAAAGGAAGGCCCTGCCTCGGCAACGTGGGCCTGATCCTGATTCCCAGCTCTGAGAATACCCAAAGCTCCTGCTATCTCTCGGGCCAAGGCACTCATAGCCTGCTGACCCACTGGCTCGGCTACATTGGCCTGACCAACTCCCTCCTGCTGTGCCGGAATAACATCCGATAAAGGCATCTCCTGCCTACCACGCCTGCCACGTCTACCACGTCCTCATCCTGACATCCAAATAAAGGTAACCAAGACTATTAGCACATTCACAAATGTGACGAAGCTATAACACTCGCGTCCTAATGCATGGACAACTGTAATTCACTCCATGTAAGCACATAAACACATAAGCAATTACGAATTTCATTTTCGGATGACGACAGTCCTGAGGCGTTACTAGAGTTCTGGTTAGAAACAACAATGATCAAGTGCTTTTCCAACAAGACTCCCAAAAACCCATGGATCCAATCAACATCCTAGAAACTACATTCCATACCCACATAGTCACATAAGCATGTTATCAATTAAACAAATAGGATATGACACTACATCAAAGTCTCTATCAAGCGAGACAAACCCATTGTGATACTAATCACTTCCCACGCACCCAAAGTATTCGGTACGCTCTGATACCAAGTTGTAACGCCCTCAAAATAATACATAATACCCATCACTCAGACATGCAATGATATAATAAAATCAACACCTTTCCATTCATTTGAGTAGTTCTTACAACAGTATTACATGTTAACAACAAAAGCAAATGCCCTATGGGCTTACAGCTTTCCAAGTCAACACTTGGTTACACAAAAGAAGAGTACTAACTCTATACAAAATAAGCCCTTGGCTTGCTATACGTGTAATACAATCAAAATAATCAAAACGAGTCTTCAACTCCATATCCATCCAAGCTATGTCCTTGGAGGTGGCATGCTACCTGTACCTGAAAATGATGTCCCATATAGGGTGAGCCAACGCCCAGTAGAGATATGCTAAACACAATATGAGCAGTAACTAAGACATTAGCAATTGATAAATGTTTAACTCCCATAAATCAATTCATAACCCATTTCCATTACATGACCACTATGTCCATGTTTCATTCCATTTTCCATTTCTTATCAAATTCACAATTCACAACAACGGCTCAGAACCTGGCCAACAACTTACATGAGACAGTGACTCATATTAAACTTTTCCCAATTTACTTTAGATATCCATACTAGCTATATCAGCATTTCGATAGATGAGCATATAAGCTATATCAACATCTCAACAGATAAGCATACAAGCTGTATGCACACTTCAACATATAAGCATATGAACTATATCAACACTTCCATAGATAGGCATATGAGCTGTATCAACACATTAACTGACAAGCATATGAGATGTATCAGCAGAGTCCATCTCCTATCTCCTCCCAAACAACATCCGGTTTAGAGGTCCATCCCCTATCTTCCCCTAAACCGTGGAGTACATCCCCTATCTCCTCCCACACACACAACATATATACACATAGGTCATATACATAATCAATCAAAACATACAGTTAATGTATTCTTTCAACCGTCATACTCAATGACACATCCAATTGATTAGTTTTAATTTTCCTAATCATCATGCATTGTCTACAACAATCAAAACTACCCTCCACCGGTAGCCCAAGCAATTATTTCTAAACTGATAATAAAAGCTCCAACAGATAAAATATCAATGTTTTCAAAAGTGAGTGATTAATAAATCCAACTCCACAATTTCACAATATAATCAGCCAATTTCATTATTTCCAACTCAATTCCAAATAACAACAATTTTCCCAAACTAATTATACCAATTAATTTATACAACAACTTAGGGTTTTCTACCCTTTTTTCCAATAACAACCCAATGGTCCATATATCAACAACCAACAACAATATCATTATTTTGAAACCCAAAATACACATTTTAGAATCAAAATAACAAAAACCCTCTTTCAACATTTTCAAACCCTAACTTCCTAAAATCAACCATTTAACAAAATGCCCAAAAATCTAGGTCAAAACAATAGTAGTGAGTAGGAATCCCTACCTCAAATTCGGAGCCCAAGGGAAGAAGATGACGAAAATGGAGATGCTCCAAATCACAAATTTCTCGGATCAAAAGATAGCCCTCGACGATCAACAACTTTATTGTAAAGGCCAAAGGTGAGGAAATCACTCCTACTAGATCAATACCTAGAGAGAAGTTGAGGTTCTAGAGAGAGAAGCTCTCTAATGGAGTTTTGGAAAAGCAAAAGAGAGAAGAGATATGAAAAAGTGATTTTAAAATGTCAAAACACGGAGCCTTAAACCAGTCGCCCCGCTCGAGCGTGGAAACCCCCGCTCGAGCATCACTCACAGACTCCCGCTCGAGCGTCCCAACTCCCGCTCGAGCGGCAGATACGCACTCCCAGCACTTTTGCAGAACCCGGTCCCCACTCGAGCGTCCAACTCCCCTCTCGAGCGTCACACACAAACTCCCGCTCGGGCGCCCAAACTCCCACTCGAGCAGACAACCCTGCAGAGAAAATACTGGATGGGTGATTTTCCCGCTCGAGTGCCAAAACCCCCGCTCAAGCGAACAAGCAACAAGAAAGGCCCCGCTCGAGCGTCAAAATCTCCGATCGAGCGGACAGGTCAAAATCTGGGCAACTACTTTTGCTTTCTAAGCTTAACCAACCTATTTCAAACCTGCCCAACACAACCCAAGATTCAAATACAAAGAGTAAAGGATGCAAACAAGATAAACACAACAACCAACTCCACAGAACCTAAGTTCGGATACAATAATAAGAGAAAGGGAAACTGGGATCGCTATGCTTATGCAAGAAGAGGCAAGACTTAAGCAGTTGGGACAACATTCTATTCATCTCATAAATCAAGGTGCCGAAAAGAGAGGGAGGAAGCCTAAAAAAGGCATAATGCGTGGACCACCTAAGGCAAGCGAGTTTGCTCAAAATTCTCAGGCTCATAAGAAGGAAAAGGACAATAACAAGTGTCACTTCTGTAAGAAAACTGGACACTTTCAGAAAGATTGTCCTAAACATAGGGCATGGTTTGAAAAGAAAGGTAATAATTTAATTTATGTATGCTTCGAATCAAACCTAACTGAAGTTCCTTCTAATACTCGGTGGCTTGATTCTGGGGCTACTACTCATGTTTCCAATACGATGCAGGGATTCCTTTCAATGCAAAACATAAACCCAAGTGAGAACTTCATATTCATGGGAAATCGAGTCAAAGCACCAATTGAAGCTGTTGGGACTTGTCGTTTATTTCCAGATAGTGGTCATTATTTAGATTTACCACAAACCTTTTATGTTCCTGCTATTTCCAGAAATTTAGTTTCATTGTCTAAACTTGATCTTGATGATTACTCTTTTAAATTTGGCAATAATAGTTTCAGTCTTTTTAAGTATACCTCTTTGGTTGGTTCTGGTGTACTTTGTGATGGTTTGTATAAATTAAAGCTTGATGATCGATTTGTTGAAACCCTCATTACCCTGCATTATAATGTTGGTACTAAACGCAGTCTAATAAATGAAAGTTCCTCTAAGTTGTGGCACAAAAGGCTGGGACATATTTCCAGAGAAAGTTTAAAAAGATTAGTAAAGAATAAGATTCTTCCAAATCTAGATTTTACTGATCTCGGTGTGTGTGTGGATTGTATTAAGGGAAAACAAACCAAACACACCAAGAAAGGTGCCACAAGAAGTTCAGAGCTTCTTGAAATTGTTCGTACAGATATTTGTCGGCCTTTTGACATTCCATCTTTTGGTGGAGAAAGCTATTTTATCTCCTTCATAGATGACTTTTCACTTTATGGTTATATCTATTTATTGTATGAAAAATCTCAAGCAGTGGATACCCTTTAGGTATACATTACCGAGGTTAAAAGACAATTGGATAGAAAGGTGAAAGTTGTCAAATCAAATAGAAGTGGTGAATATTATGGAAAGTATGATGAATCAGGGCAATGCCCAGGCCCATTTGATAAACTCCTTGAAAAGTTGGCATTTGTGCACAATACACTATGCCAGGAACGCCACAACAGAATGGTGTTGCTGAAAGGCGTAATCGTACACTAATGGACATGGTTAGGAGTATGTTAAGTAATTCCACACTACCCAAAACATTGTGGATGCATGCACTTGTGACCGTTATGTATATTAAACTGGGTCCCTAGTAAGGCAGTTCCAAAGACTACTTTTGAACTGTGGATAGGAAGGAAACCGAGTTTAAGACACCTGTATGTTTGGGGTTGTCCAGCGGAAGCCAGAATTTATAATCCACGAGAAAAGAAATTGGATTTTAGAACAATCAGTGGTTACTTTATTGGTTACCCTAAAAAACCCAAAGGGTACAAATTTTACTGTCCTAACCATAATACAAGAATTGTAGAAACCGGTAAAGCCAGATTCATTGAAGATGGTGGAATCAGTGGGAGTGATAAACCAAGAAATGTGGTTATTCAAGAACTTAGTGTGCAAGTCCCATTACCCATAACTTCGAAAGAGATTGTTGTTCCTATGGTTGTTAAACAACCTAATGACATGAAGCAACAAATGAATCAACCACTCCATTATGAAACCAATGAACAAATATTAAAACAACCACAAGAAATAGAACAACCACAAGAAGTAGCATTAAGAAGGTCTCATAGAGAAAGGAGATCTGCTATTTCAAATGATTATGTGGTTTATCTACATGAATCTGATTTTGATATAGGATAAGTAAAGATCCGATTTCTTTTTCACAAGCCATGGAAAGCATTAATTCTACTAAGTGGATTGATGCCATGAATGATGAGTTAAAATCAATGGACCATAATAAAGTTTGGGAACTCGTTGAATTGCCCAAAGGATACAAGAAAGTTGGTTGTAAATGGGTCTTTAAGACCAAACTTGACTCCAAGGGCAATATAGAACGATATAAAGCCAGACTTGTGGCCAAAGGTTTCACTCAAAAAGATGGCATTGATTATAAAGAGACCTTCTCTCCTGTATCTAAGAAGGACTCGCTAAAAATTATCATGGCATTAGTAGCTCATTTTGATTTAGAATTGCATCAAATGGATGTGAAAACTGCTTTTCTAAATGGGAGTTTAGAGGAAGAAGTCTATATGGAGCAACCTAAAGGTTTCTCCATTAAAGAGAAAGAACACTTGGCTTGCAAACTTAAGAAGTCAATATATGGACTTAAACAAGCTTCTAGACAATGGTACCTTAAGTTTAATGATAGTATTACTTCCTTTGGATTTAAGGAAAACACTGTTGATTGATGCATATATCTAAAGGTTAGTGGTAGTAAGTTTATAATTTTGATTTTATATGTTGACGATATTTTGCTAACTAGCAATGATATTGGTTTATTGCTTGAGACCAAGAAATTTCTCTCTAAGAACTTTGAAATGAAGGATATAGGTGAGGCAACCTATGTGATAGGAATTGAAATATTCTGAGATAGATCACGTAGATTGTTAGGGTTGTCTCAAAAAGCATACATTGAAAGTGTTCACCTAATGATACCCCTATTCAAAAAGGGGATAAATTTAGTCTTATGCAATGCCCACAAAATGAATTGGAACGTAAACAAATGGAAAGGATTCTTTATGCATCCGCAGTAGGAAGCTTAATGTATGCACAGACTTGTACTAGACCAGATATCAGTTTTGCAATTGGTATGTTGGGAAGATACCAAAGTAATCTTGGTAAAGAAGGTGATGACGTATTTACAGGGAACAAAAGATTACATGCTCACATTTAGGAGGTCTGACAATATAGAGGTGATTGGCTACTCTGATTTAGATTTTGCCGGATGTGTTGATAGTAGAAAATCTACTTTTAGATATGTTCATGTTAGCTGGAGGAGCAATATCATGGAAAAGTGCAAAACAGACTATCATAGCTTCATCCACTATGGAAGTTGAATTTGTGGCATGCTTTGAGGCCACAGTTCACAGATTGTGGTTGCGGAACTTTATCTCAGGACTTAGGGTTGTCTACTCTATTGCTAAGTTGCTGAGAATTCATTGTGATAACTCCGCAGCTGTGTTTTTCTCTAAAAACGACAAGTATTCTAAAGGTGCTAAACACATGGAATTGAAATACCTTGTTGTTAAGGAAGAAGTTTAGAAACAAAGTGTGTCAATAGAACACATAAGCACACAGCTTATGGTTGCAAATCCATTGACAAAGGGGTTGCCACCAAAGACCTTTAAAGAACATGCCAATAGAATGGGTCGTGCCAATAGAATGGGTCTTGAACGTAACCCATAATAGCATTTATTTTATGTACTGGATTGCTTTATGATTAATTATTTTAGTTATTTGACATTTTGATATCATTAAAGTGTTTCTGATATATTTCTTGTTATGAAATGAGGACGTACATATATAAGAATGAATAAATGATAACATGAATACTCTTCATAAAAAGACATTATCATTGGGCCTCTTTATACTCTTCACTTAAAGTTTCATGTTAAACTAGTTGTTAGTGTTGTAGTACATGGAAGGGACTATATCGCACTATTGGTGTAGAACCGCCATGACTCACATTAATGAACTATTTAATTGTAGTATTATGATGATGACCAAATTAATTTTGAATATGGTTTATTGCGCGCCTAATGTTAACCTTGTTAAATCTTGACGTAAGTTATTACATGGGCCAAGTGAGAGAATGTAAGACTAAATTAAATATTTAGTTGACCCACATGATATGGTAATATGAATTAGAGATTTGGCAGGGTTATGATTCCATATTTTTGCTACAATTAATTGGTAAATAAAGAAGAGTGTTTTCCAAGTCTCCTATTTTGATGGAAAAGTGGAATCATTGTTAAATAAGGAAATTGGTCCTCTCTCTATCTATAAAAGGGCATTCAGACTACCCATCAATTGAATATGAATTCACATTATTCTAAAAAGTATTAAGAGAGAGAAACTATTTTCCCATAAACCTGAAGGTTAGGGCTTGTTTTCATTCATCTACTGAATCTCTAAAGTTTTATTTTTTCCGTAATAATGGATTCAGGTATGTAAAGTTATTTACATGAAAATCATGATAGTTCTAGATTTTGGGTTATGATGGCTATCATGCATAACACTATAAACTTACTTACAACATATACACAAGCCTTGATCAATGGCAGATAAGGACACATTGCTCTTTTTGTTTCTTTATTGTATCAAATAATCATCAGTACTGTTGTAGGTCAATGGTAGAAAAATTCTCATTTTGCAACCCTTATCAATGGTAGACAAATCACTACAACAAAAAGAGTCTTTGGAGACGAAAACCAATGACGAAAATAAATTTTGTCACAAAAGACTTACCTTTTAGTGAAGAAAATAATATTCTGTCTCCAAATGTACCATTTTTAGAGAGAAAAATAAAATTGCGTCACCAATGTACATACATAATAAAAAATTAGGTGCCGAAATTACTTTTTGTCATTATTTTTATTTTTGTCATCACCAAAAAATTTTCCCGCCATTAATAAATTTGGGGGGAATTATGCCGCCAATTTAGTGACAACAAATTTCTATTCCATTAAAAATATTATTAGTGAGGATAAATATTTTGTCACCAAATATTTCAATATACAAAATTACATAGTTTTTTTTTTTTGGGGGGAGAGAAAATCTATTCCTCACCAAATTCATTCTATTACCCAAATATAGCACTCATTCACAAATCTTAGGGCTACAAACAGAAGGGTTTTCTTTCGGCTCTCCTCTCTCTCTCTTTTGGGTGTCGTTGGTTTTGGCATCTTTTAGACTCTCTCTATCCAGCAGTAGCAGTGGTGAACGATAGAGGACACAAATCTGGTGAGTAATTCCTCAGACTCTCTCTTTCTCTCTCTCTATTGCTTCTCTATTTGTTTCTATCAATTTTGTTTCTCTCTACTACTATTCTCTTTCTCTCCCACTTCTCTTCCTCTTCTGCTGCGGTGGCGAAGATAGATCTCTCAAAATGTTGAATGTTTTTTGTTGTGTATGAAACTAGAAATAAACCTAGAAAAAGATATATATATATATATATATATAGAGAGAGAGAGAGAGGATGAGGGTTATGGATTTGGTGGAAATGGTTTGAGTTTAAGATGGGGTTTTGGAATTTGATGATCTACTTGTTATTTTTTCAATTAACTAATTGATAATGTTGTTAATTGTTATGGTAAAACTATAATGGTCGATATATATATTTCGGTCAAATCATGTTCCTAAGATTGGAAAAACAGAGCAATTACATTGAAAGTAGCTAGCTGCCAATTTTAACTAAGAAAAACAGAGCAGTATATATTCTTTTTGTTTTCTGGATTCTTTGAAAACATGGAGATCATCTGTTTTGAATGGACCAATTATATCCATTCTCTCCTACTTTGTTTTGAATGGACCAAATCATATATTGGAGTTGGTATGTCAACATGGAGATCACCTAGAAGGCCTTGAGAACACCAACTTAATATATTAAGAAGCTCTAAATACAAAACTTCTTCAACCTGCAAAGAAGTTGAACTGAAATAAAGGAGTTCCAATAAGGGAGTCATGTTTTGTATTCTTTGCTGTCAATCAAAAAGATAAGTTTCAATGGGTATATTGTTTGTTTATATAAGGTACAGAAGTGAATTGAATTGGGTTTTCTATTTGTCACTAGGATAAAAACCATAAGTTCCATGAATTTATATATATTTATTTGTTAAGCAAATTTGAAAATTAATTGAATTCTGTTTTGGATTCTTTGTTGGGGACATGTATATATATATATATATGTAAATCATTTGAATTGGGTTTTGTTTATTTGCTAAAAATAAAAATAAGAAAGTTCAAGTATGCAATGAATTTTGAATTTTTTTTTTCTTTTCATTTGTTTTCTCAACAACTTAATGCTTTCTTATTTATTGGTTTATGTTCAACTTTGAATGTACATGTCGGTAGTGAACGATGAGAGGGTGAGATGGAATTGTGTAGGGATCTAGCGTTTTGGTGGTGAACAAAGAATACTTTATAATTGATTCAAATAATGGGATTTTCTATTTAAATCAATCTATTACACTTTAAATAGGACCTAATATTTAAACCTGTGCTATTTCAATCAATTATAGAGTGTGTTTTTGTTCTCCTACTAGCTCGAATTAATCATCCGTCGGATGGGTGTAGCAAAATGTTGCTATGCCTAGTCAAATTGACCATTGTTAGGGAACCTAAAATATGATTTTTTCAATATGTTATAAAACAAATATAATGATGCGTCAAGTTGTTAGTGATTAATAGGAGAGTTGGTGTTTAATTTTAATTGATCTAATATTTTTGTTTTTGTTTTGTCTTGTTTTGTTTGTTTGTTTTTTTTGTGTGTGTGTGAGGGGGGGGGGAGGGGGGGTTGTTTTGTTGAAATATTGGTATTTGTCATGTGTACACATTAGTTTGTATGGACACTATGTCCAATCTCTACAATTGAAACAAATTGCACTCTTTGTTGATTTCTTTTAAACAATATATATATATATTAAAGATGTGTAGACATGTGGTGATTTTTATTGATTTTTAATGATCTATTTTGTTAAAGATATGTTAAAATTATTAATGACCATTTTTGTTATTTTTATTCCTTACTTGCATATAACTTTAGAACTTGTATAAGAATCTTTGTTAAAGATCTATACATATATTTGGTGAAGCTCTTATTGAATTTTTCAATTTAAATAGTTTATAAATACACAAGTCTATATTGTACTATATTGTTCCTAATATTTCATTTGTGATCAGACATGAATAAAAATTGGATTGCCCTAGGTAGAACGGTTGATAGAAGGATGAGTAAACTATATAATGATGGGGTCAAGTTATTTCTTCAATTTGCAATGGGTTTTTTTAACTAGAATGATAATATTTTGTGCCCGTGTATAAAGTATGTGGATGTTTGTAGACAAAATCTTCAAAATGTGGAAATTCATTTGCTCCAATATGGGATTATGCAAACTTACACTATATGGCACCTATCACAACCCAAACCTGGTACCCAAAGGTTTGGCGTCACAACAAGATAAAAAAATAAAATAAAATAATTCTAAAATTTCTGTAGTAGTAGTGCAACAGATAAATTAAATAAATTAAAATAAAATAATTGGGTACCAAAGGTTTATCAAAAAGAAACCTAAAAAAGAAAAAAGTCATTTGGGCTTTTATTTTATTACAAGAGTACAATCAAAATACATATAGTACCAAAAAAAAAAAAAACGAAAACAAAAAACAAAAAACAAAACAAAAAAAAAAAATACCGTGATCTATCTCCCATCTTGATCTTGTTAAATCTCGTCACCTGAAAGGGGTAACAGCTATGAGCACATAACAGAGTGAGAAATATTATACTGCGAGTATAGGGGTACAAAAATAGCCATGGATAGTTATTTAAGCTAAAACATTAACATCATTTAAGTTGCATAAAGAAATTATTTAAGTGGTAGAAACTGAAATATAGAAATTACGTAAATAACTATAACCATAGTACAAATAGAATAGAACAGGGGTCACTGGAGTGACAATCAGGATAGGGGTCAATGGATCCATGACAAACAGAGACCACAAAGTGGCCAAACAGGGACCAATGGTTATTTAAGTCCCCCAAGGCATGGACTCCCGTGGTGGTACTTACAGAAAATAATTGTTTACAAGATCATTATCAAATACTTTCTAAAATTTAAACAAATATATCTATGGGTTTCAATTTAAGCAAATAGGGGTCAGAAAATAATCCACATAATTGAAACATTAATATCACTACAAAACATAAATTATATAAAATAAATTGTGGTAACTCAAAACATTCGTAAAATATATTATGGTGACTCAAGACATATAGAAAATATATTATAATAACTCAAGGTATAATATAAGTCACCTTAATATTAGCTCCTATTATTTATTCTTTTTGTGCTTCTTACTTTTATTTACTGTCTTACTTCTTTTCTCTCCCGTTTTGCCTTGCCAAGGAATCTACTCCTTATATGCCGAACCATAGAAGCTAATTCACCACTCTATGAAGCTATTCATCCCCTATAGGCTCCATTACTTGGCCTTTTTAGCCTCCCACATGGCTTGCCTTAACCAAAGCCATCCTATGCCTAATGACAACTTAACTTCTTGTGCAGCCAACACATCTAAACTTTAGTCTATTTCTACCTTAGCCTACATAATTTATTAATTTTATGGTTAGGTTTAGTTTGGTCCAGGAAAATATTTTAATCACCTTACTATACCATGCTTGCAATATTTTTGTGAGTATAATTATAAAATCATATATTTTATTTTATTTAACTTTCTATTTATTTATTTATTTACTTTTTTTAAAAAAAATAATTAAACAATTAGGGTGCCACGGCACCAGCACAGGGAATCTCGTGTTTCAAACGAGGCTTATCATGATGATGAGATACAACTTGATGGTAATGAAATTTTAGGTGCTATTGATGCCTTAGTGGAAGATCAAATAAGAGGGGAATAGACTGATACAACCCAAGGGGAGGAAGTGGGAACTTTTGATAAGTTGTTGACTGATGCCAAGCGTGTGGTGTTTTCGAATTGTACAAATTATACTTTGTTGAAGTTTGTGATCAAGGTGCTTAATATCAAGGTAACAAATCATTAGAGCAATAAGTCAATTGACATGATGCTAGAGTTTTTAACTAAAATTTTACTGAAAGAAAATATGGTTCCAAAGTCAACTTATGAAGCTAAGAAAATACTACATGACTTGGGCTTGTCATAAAAGCTCATTCATGCTTGCATAAATGATTGTGTATTATTTTGGAAGAAGAATGCAACACTAGATAAATGTCCGACTTGTAAGACATCTAGATACAAGATCAATCGTAGAAGGGGTAAGAAGATCCCCATAAAGTATTGCGATACTTTCCTTTGACACCAAGGTTGAAAAGATTGTACATGTCAAGGAAGAGGGCTGAGGACATGAGCTGGTACAAAGACAAACGAGTGGACAACGAGATATTGAGGCATCCCGCTAACAGTGATCAGTGGAAGGAATTCGATGCACAACATCCCGAGTTTTCCTTGGAGCCTTGAAATGTGAGGATAGGGTTGGTCGTTGATGGGTTTAACCCTTTTGGGAATATGAAGAACTCTTACAGTTTGTGGCCTGTCATACTCATCCCATACAACTTGCCATCTTGGTTGGTTATGAAGGATCCATTTTGTTTGATGTCATTACTTATTCCTAGATAATCGTAACTAGGGATTGATATTGACGTCTACATGCAACCATTGTTGGATGACTTAAATTAGTTATGGACAAATGGTGCACTAACTTACGATGCCTTCACCAATGAGACTTTTCGGAACTATGTTAAAAGATCTCCACAAACGGAAGAGATCTTTGGAGTTGTCGGCGGAAAAGATACAAGAGTAGTTCGGCAACATGGCATGTGTCATTTATGGAAAGCATCCAAGTAATAAAAAAAGGCCCCGTCAAACACCTAATTGAACAAAGGTAAGTATCTTGTATGAGCTACCCTATTGGAAGAAGCGAAAACTTCAACACAACATTGATGTCGTGCATGTGCAGAAAAATTTTAGTGAAAATATTTTCAGAACTGTGTTAGGCATTGATAGAAAGAACAAGGACACAAGCAAGGCACGGTTAGACTCGGAAGATATGGGTATAAGGAAAGAGCTATGGGTATAAGGAAAGATATGACTATTCATTTCTTGATTTATAAAAGTTTGAACATATTGTTTTGGATGATTAGATATGGCCACCTTGAATCAGATAAGCATCTCTGTCTTTCCCTTTTTAATGAATTAATTAGTTATGGTTTTCATGTTTACAAGTTGTACTGGTTCATTTATCTTTTTATGTGTTGTCTCTTTTCTTTTAATTGTTTTATAATGAGCTATCTGTGTGTTCAAGGTGTTACTATAATCAGCTTTCTTACTTAAGAATTCACAGTCCTGGGAGGTTAACCTTGTAGATATAAGAGGGACTCCCAAATACTTAATAGGGAAATGCCCTTCAGGAATTGGTACGATAGTTTTTAAATTAACATTTGTAGTCTCAGACTTTTGAAGGTTAGGCTTCCACCTTGCTGGTTGTAGCCCATGCTGATTGTTGTGTTCTTTCACATCTGCTGTGATTCTTTTTTGCAACAGCTGTGTGGTTAGTTGTTGAATGCAAACTGTGTTTGCTTTTTGTGGGCCCTGTTTTTAAGCTGCACATACTAGTTTTTTAGTTTGTATTTCTTTAATGTCTAATTTGTATTAGCTTTCTTTTGGTTGATGGACAGTGTTGTTTAGTTGTTAGGCTCTGGTGTTTTTTTTTTTTTTCCAACATCAGTTTGATCTACAAGGCAATCGAAGTGATGTAGCAAAGGCTTTAGACACATAGTTTGGTCAGCGATTGAGTGGCTTCACATGTAAGTTGCACAAACAATACAAGTAACTTAAGGATGCAAGAGGGGAGGAGTACGCAAGAAGCCACCCACCTGCAAGTGTTACTCTTAATCAGTGAAAATCTCTAATTGACAAGTGGAATAGTAAAAAATTCAAGGTAAAATATTTTATGCTAATTGTCAAAAATTAAGTTTCTTCTTACTAATGTTAAGTTTTTTGTTTTTATTGGTGTTTCAATTGTGTAGGAACGATCACTAACTAATGTGAATAATAGGATGCAAATGAAAACAAAATATCAATGTGGATCAATATCAATTCCGGTAAGGGTATACAAGTGCGTTCTACTAATTTATTTTATTAGATTAGTAGGCTTTGTTATTTAAATATTTGAAATAACATTCAAAAACAAAATGAATCAGATAATTGCAAATGGAAAAGTGCCTGATTTGGTAGAATTTTACAAGTCCATCCACTATAAGTCAGACACACATGAATGGATTTTTTCAGAGAGCCAAGTTAACTATGTGTGCACAAGGCAATGCATATTAATTTGATAAAATTATTTATTTTGTTGTGTATGGTAGAATAACTAATAATTGTTTGATTTATTTCAAATTAATAGTACAACATGATACAGACGGAAGCAGAACACCTCTTGCAGACTAGTGTAATCCCCTTGACCCCAGGGGACTTGTCGGTCAAGGTGCTTAAGCCAAGGTCCAGTTATGTGAAAGGACTCGGCATGAGGCCTTCTTCTTCTATGAATACAACTGTTGCACTTGCTAAAAATAGCAACTATGTTCAACGCCTTAAGATGCAAATAGGATAGCACAATAAACAAACTGCAAGGTTTCAAAAGTTAGAGAAGAAACAAAGCAAGGTGATACAAAGTATCATAGAGTGTTTGAGGTAGAAAGGTATCATGGGAAGTTTTGAGAGTGGGGAAAGTTCAGATTCTGATGGACAAGCTTCTTGGTTAGTATATTATGTTTCTATGCTTATTTAGTAGAAAAGTTCTGTTTCAACTAGGGTAGAATAAAAAACTACTTTGAAATTTAGGCGCGAAAGGTCCTAGAAAAATAGTGAAATATGTATGTAAAGGCTCGAGAAACATCACAAACACCTTGAGATAAGCATACGATGTGCAAACTTACAAAACAAGCACGTGGCTCCCGATTTGAAAACTATTTTGAAATTTGCACTATTCTAACACTTAGGCATGAAACTAAGTCAAAAAATGTACTTTTCCAACACTTAGGCTTAAAAATAGGCCATCGGGGGCCAAAATCGTGAAACAACCATGAGAAGAATTAGGGAACACCCCAAACACCTCAGAAGGGACCATTGTAAGTTGTGAAAACTTACAAAACTAACATGGGACTCCCGGTTTGAAAACTAAGTCAAAAAATGCACTTTTCCAACATTTAGGCTTAAAAATTAGCCATCGGGGGGCCAAAATCGTGTAACATTCACAAGAAGGCCCAGGAAAGCCCCAAACACCTCGGGAGGAACTAATGTAAGTTGTGAAAATTGGTTTGAAAAATGCACATTTGAAACAACCACGAGAAGGCTTGAGGAACACCCCGAACACCTCGGGAGAGACCAATGTAAGTCGTGAAAACTTATGGATCTAGCACGGGACTCCCAGTTTGAAAACTAAGTCCAAAAATGCACTTTTCCAACACTTACGCTTGAAAGTAGGCCATCAAGGGCCAAAATCGTGAAACAGCCTCGAGAAAGCCCGAGGAACACCTCAAGAGGGACCAATTAAGAACAAATACCCGTTAGATAGAATAGACCACCTTTTTTATCAACTCAATGGTTCTCGTTGTTTCCTAGAGAGAAGATGTGAGGTTCCTAGTATTTTCACTGTAGCTCTACAAAACTTCTATGACTTTGAGTTTACCACTCGAGCTATGGAAAAATTGCTTGAGTGGTCTGTTTGGGACAGCAGAGTTAAAATATGATCTAAACACATTGTTGGCTCACTTTTTCATATTCTTTCTCTCTCTCTATTAGCCTTTATTGAAAACCCTAACTTTAAAACACTAGATTTCATCCATTTATAGCAGGAATCCATCCTTGTGCCTTCAACAAAGTTGTTACTCTCGCCGAAAGATACATTTTGAACAGATTAGATCATGTTATTTAGGAAGTTCATTGCTTGGATCTTCATCTTTCACTCACAACCTTTGACGTAGGAATATCTTTACCCTTGTATATTTGTAATTTCGTTTAAGTGTGTGTGAATCTTACGGTGTGGGGGATTATTGAGATGGGTGCTATATACATATATATGTATATATATATATATATAAATGTTTATGTATATATGTGGATTTTGTAATGATAGTGAGTTTTGTTTGAAATTGGTGAAGGGTTGAGTATCTATCTATGAAAGATAGTGTAAAATGACTCAAATCAAGGAAAATTAACACATAAAAGGAAAAGCCCTAAAACTTATTGTGTAACCCTAAGGATTGTTCATGGATTTTGACTTAAAAGGAAAAGGAAATTGATGAGTAGAATTGAAGGGTTCTTCCAATTCCTTGCAATATGTTTAAGGTGTTATTTGTGGAATGTGGTTTTGTTGTACTTTATGGCCTAATTGAGTGGAAAGAATTGAGGTGCCTACTTGCCTAGTCATGTGAGGACGACAAATGTGTGAATGCACTGAGGTGTCCACTTGCTCGATCGTGTGAGGATGACAAATGTGAAAGGATTGAGATGTCCACTGGCCATCCATGTGAGGACGAAAAAAAATATGGAATTGAATGCAGAGTCGTGTGTTGTACGATAAAATTGAAGAGATTGAATTCATGAGGATTGGTATTGATCATGCATATCTTAAATCAAATATTTATATACTTGGCTAAATATATTCTATACTGGGCAATCGCTCATTCTTATCTAATAGCTTTTCAGGACTCGATGAGCTACAACCTCGCCAATGAATAAGAGGATAACTATCCCTTTTAGACTTTAATTCTTTTTGTGAACTTTGAAGTTGTAATTTAATTGTTGAACTTGTATATCCTTATTTTTGGGAATTGGACCTTGTTGTATTAAATGGTCACATTGTAATGAGTAAACCCAATGATCAACGGTTTTGCTTTCTGTACCTTAGTGAACTATGAACTGTAATATGTAATTTTGTAAGTTGAAATCTATAGTTCAATGAGAAAGAGAAATATTGGAATTGTTTTTGAAGTGTTACAAGTTGGTATCAGAGCTAGTCAGGTTTGAATACCTGGAGCTCGTAGGAAGTGGCTTTCGTCACACTAGGTTGTCATGACAGGACGAAGGGTTGGTTATCTTACTTGACTATGTGTTTGTGTGATTAGGTGGATATGGGGTCAGTTCTCTAGGATATGACTTGTGCCGATTACATTCATCGAAGTCCCTTTGGAAAGGCATCTGATCAATGATTTTTCCATTGGAAAATCTTTAAGTATTGTGGAATGAGTTGATATCTTAGGAGAGGGATTCATATGTGTTCTACTTGTTTATGTGCTTATGTGTTTAGAATGAGATTAAGACTTAAGGGGGAAATGATGTGAGAAGTGATGAGCTAGTATGTGAATTTTCAGTTAATCTTGCACCATATCTACTCTTATATAGGATGTCTAGACGTGGTAGGGGTCGTGGCTGTCACGACCCGAACCTATCCCTAAAGGTCTAGGCTGTGACCAGCCAATAATCCTAGAATACATCCGGCCCCACAGACAAATTTGATAAATAATAATAATAATAATAAAGGGGCACTGCAAAAGAAATATTGAAATATAACATGTCCATCGAGCAGTGTATACATGAAAATCATGCAAATTTAAAACTTCAACTCCTTTATAGATATAGATACAAAAAATACATCATAGCATCTAACACTTATACACATTGTCCATCAATTTCAAGTTCCAAAACAAAGTAACACGGTTCACAAGGTTAACACACTTGGCTTCACATGAGACCAAAATTGCCCCATCATGGAGGCACTTCCAAAATAGCTGACAAAAGGGTGGACTCCCAAGGTTACCTCATGCTTGACACTCCATTTGCTCACCTACATATATATAGGGGAAAATGGTGAGCTAAAGCCCAGTGAGCAATACAAGTGTAAAAAGGTTAAATGAATGATGTCTATCATGGTACAAATCATATCACATGAGTTCAAAGCACTTCATATCTATATATATATATAATCGAAGTTCATAATTCACAATCATATGTAGTACATCCATTAGTGCGCAAAGAGACCACTTGGGTCAAATGAAGGGACCACATAGGTCAACGAAGGGACCACTTGGGTCAATATCAGATATCTCTGTGCACATATAACGAAGGGCCATGATATTTTTACACCCGAGTAAGGGCCACACAGCAAAGGAAGGGCCATATAGCAAAGGGCCATGGTATTGGTACCCCCAAGCAAGGGCTTCACTAAGGATGCCACAATTACATTTCAAAGGAGACAATCATTCATTTGTACTCATTTCAAAATAATGATCTTGTGGAAAACCAAAACAAACTTTAATAAGATATCTTTACAAAATTACTACTCACGATGGGCAGGTATTGGCAGTAGATTTAAGCCCACTTGATTAGTCTTAATCATATATGATTAGTGAAGCCTTAATTACCTTATATATATGTGCTAATCACACTTAGGCTTCATTTTGACGTGAAACTTGTGTTGAAAATTTCAGAGCTAGAGAGAGGGCTCAACAATTATAGAGAGAGAGAGAGAGAAGAGAATTCAAGAGTGTAGCTGGTTTCTCATTGCTTCTCAGAGGGGTTTAGTCTCCTTGGATATGATAGCCCCACAGTTCAGACTCCCGTAGTTCTGAATCTGATTTCACAAGTGCAATGTGAAACAGTAAAAACACAAAAGAGTCCAAATTTGACAAATCTTTGGAAAATCAATTTTTAATCAAAAATGCGAAAAATGGACCGTATTACTAGATTTTAAAGTCGCCACCTAAATATTTTTGGAAAATTTAGGAAACCCATGACTAGCGCCAAAGGCCACTTGTCCGTCATAACTAAAGTGTCTTGGCTCGAGAACTTAGGTATGAGAGGGGAAGGTCATTGTAGACACCCCATTTTTGACCGTCTTCAAGACTTGGACGTCACCGTTTGAATACTCGGTGATCATCCACGTTTGTGTTCATCTTGAGTTCCCGGAGGTCTCGGCCACGCGCCTTGCCTGAGGATCTCTTGACTTGACTGTTTTGTGTTTGGTTTTGCACCAAACACTTGTGTTTTGCCTTGGAGGGGCAGGGAATGGCTTGTGGGCCATCCCCACACATCACCGGCCATGGCTTCAGGCCACCGGCCAGTGTTTTGTTGCCATCGGCCATATGTTTGGCCGGTCGGCACTCTGGATAGTCGGTCGGCCATTTATTTTGTCAAAATAGCATTTTTGGCTGGCCGATCACTGTGCATCTGCTTTTGCAGATATTTTTATGCCAGTTGTGCTAGCTGGCATGCACCTTTGCCCCCCTCCATACACGTGTATGGAGGGATTTCACTCTTGCCAAGCTTGTTTTGTAAGCTTTGCAAGAGTGATCTTTTATAAAGAGGAGGCCTTTCCTCCCTCCTCTAGGGTTACAAAAATTCCCAGAGAGATCTCTGATATCAGGGTTAGGGTTTGTATCCATTCTATCTCTATATCTCCCTCTCTCTTTGCCTTGTGTGTGTTTAGTCTTACTATTGCACCCAAACACATAGTATTACACTTTCCTCTTGGAGCTGGGGCCCTTGGAGGTTGTTCTTGGTGTTCTTGGGTGGTTTTGAGCTCAAAGAACCAGTTGGACCATTGTTCTTGAAGGAGGTCTACAAGGGTAACAACTTTGCCCCTTTATTCCCCATTTTTGCATAGTCTTTTTGTCTACCTTGCAACTATTTTTAGACTTTATATATAACATATAAAAGTTCTGATTTTGCTTGCTTAAAATAGTTACTTAAGGGTGTTTTGTTGTTTGGTGTGGTTTGACCCCTCTTAGGCCTTGTTAGGCCCTATTTTTATGCTATTTTGGTGAGCTCCGGGACCACTTTGTTTGGGCCTCCTCACCACTAAAATATTGAGGGATTTTAGTGGTGAGGATGGTGCCTTAAGGTCCCAAGAAGGGGAGGGCTACCCCCTCTCCTTGTTACTTTCAAAATGTGCCATTTAAGCCTCATGTGTGAGCACCATTTTTGAGACCATGTTGGCCATGTTTCAGTAGGTATTTGGTAGTATTTTGCCATGTTTTACCTCTGTTTTTACTTGGTTTAGACACACCATGCTTTCCTTGCATACTTGTCTTGTAATGCCATGTTTTAGCCTTAACATGCTTTGTGCTTTGAGCCTTGTTCTAGCATGATTTAGGCCTAGTTTTGTGAAGCTTTTATGCTTGTGTTAGCATGCTAAAGGTCTGTTTTTGGTCATTTGGGTCATCCATGCTTTGCTTTCTATAGCTACCATGTAATCCCCCTTGTATGCCTTGAGCATTGACCCCTCTAGCATGCCATCCTTGCTTTGTTTCAGTAGTTTGGAACTACTTGTTATGCCATTTCAATCCATTTAGCATGCTTGTATGCTTGCATTTGGTGTTCCTTTAAAGCCTTAAAGAGTTCATGTTTAATGCTCCATGAATGTGCCATTGCGTATGCCATCATGTGTAGGCCTCTAGGATGCCATGCCGTTGTGTTTTTGGCTTTGTTTTAGTATGCTAAAACTCTGATTTTGGTCATTCAATTCATGCCATGTTTGTTTTGTTAAGGGTAGTTCAATACCACTTTGGTGAGCCTTAGACCTCAGGCTTTGCTTGCATGCTTTGATTGCCTTGTTTAGATTGATTTAGCATCATTTTATAACATGATTTCAGAGTTTATAATGCATGCCATATGCCCATGATGTTCCCCTTTTAAGTGTGCTTAAAAGTTGTTTCTATATGCCTAAGTGTTAGACCTTGTATGCATGCATGTTTGTATGTGTTTTGGCCCTCATTTCTATGGCTTTTGGCCACTGTTTTGGGCCTAGTTAAGAGCTTCCCAAATTAGTCTAAGTCCACTCTTTACATGTTGTTACATGGCTTACACTTTGCATGCTTTGATTGCATCATGTCTTGCATGTCCATTAGCCTTGTATGTTGTTGCATACTTGGCCCATCACATGCTTGTTTGTGTGCTTCAATATCCGTATTACATCTTGTATGTTTGTTGGTTAGCATTGATGCTTCATGCCTTGTGTGCTTGTTTGCATTGTCATATTGCATACTAGCTCACATGCCTAGGTTGCATGGCATTGGCATGCATGCTTTGCCTCTTGAATTGAGTATGATAGAGGTTGAGCTCATTGTTTGTTTGTGTGCATTTCATCCCACATTGAAAATGTATACTTGGTTCTTGGGCCATCACGTATTGAAATGCGCGATTGGTGGTCCGAGAATCGAGTACCATGCCCCTTTGAGTCATGAATATGATAAGGAGTTTAGTTGGTGCAAACATTGCTTGAAATGCATTGCCATGCCTTGTTTTGCCCTCTGCTGCTGTCAAGACAGGTTCTGCAGGAAGCTTTGGCCGATCGACTACACCAAGTGCCGATCGACCATTTATGAATGGCCGACAGCTCCATAGATGGTCGATGACCACCCTACCATGGCCGGTGACCATTCTCCTTGGCCGGTGGTATTCCAAAATGTCCAGAGAGTGTTCCTTGGGAATTGTGCCATTTTCAGAGGAGCATAGCAGGGAAAACAGAGGCAACTTGTGCATGGTGGCGGACTTTCGAGCGAAACCGAGCGTGCATGCATTGGGCCCTCTTCCCGAGGCTGATTTTTACTGCTTAATTAGTTTAGTTAATTCGCTTAACTAGTTAATTGTCTGTAATATTTAATTAGCTTGTAGGTTAATTAAATTGTATTATTCTTTTGGTCCCTCCGAGCGAGGGCGAATTTGTAATAAGTGTGGGTGCGTGTGTGCATGTCTTCCAACCCCCACTTCTTTCTCCCTTTTACTTACCTGCTTTGATGGTTAGTATTAGGGCACGTTTAATTTAGCATACCTTATGCTATGCATGTGTGCATCATTCATCAGTCTTGCATGCACCGGGCTCGGCGCATCATGCTAACTGCATAGTATTTCGAATTCCAAACTTGAATACATGCATCAAATTGTTGCATTTCACATGTCATCCTTAGATTAGCCGAGCCTATTCTAATGACATTTTGTATGCGATGCATTAGCCATTTTTAACATGAACTAGGATCATGCATGATTACTGACTAGTTCATTGTTTTGGCACAAATTACGATGTAAGTATTTATGTTTTAGCATCTCGCATGAGTGTGAATGTTAACATGACAGCATGCTTACTATGTGCCTATATGCTTACGTGATATTACTGCCTGAATGCCTGTGGGTGAAGGTTGGATTGTTTGAGTTGGAACAACTCATTGAAATCCGTGTTTTAGCCTACTCGTGAGTAGCAAATTTCAAATCATTTTCAAACAAACGGATATGCGATGCTTTGTTCCAAATTAGGCGATCTAGTCTATACTTGTTTTGCTGCGTGCATCACATAGTAATTCTAGGCTAATTAACTGGAATAAGAACGCATGTGTTTTCAAAACTAGATATCATGGTTAGTAGAGGCTGATCTTCGGATTGGGCGAGAGGGGGTGCTCATAGCTGACCTTCCCCAATCGTACCTAAGTTCCCGAGCCGAGGCAACTTTGGTGATGACGGACACGTGGCCTTAGGCAAACGAGTCAGGGTTTCTTAAATTTTCCTAATATAAAATATTTAGGTGGCGACTCTGTATCTGGCAAAGCAGTCCATGTTTGGCACTTCTTTACAAAAATCTGTTTTCCAAAATGATTTGCCGGATTTGGACTCTTTGGTGATTTATCAATCTCACATTGCACATTGTGAGATCAGATTAAGAACCGACACAAATCGAGTCCGAACTGTAGCATGAGGCCCAAGGGCGCGTCTACAGTCATGAATTGAGCACCCCACTCACCCGATCAAAGATCGGCCTCTACTAATCATGATGTGAATCTTATGTACAGTACATGCTTTTGTTCCGATTTATTTATGCTATCTTTACTATGTGATGCATACAAGTATAGACTAATTCACCCAATTTGGAACATTTTGATTTCCTGTTGTTTTGAAAAGTATTTTGAATATGTACTACTTGAAAAGGTGATCTCATATGTACATTAATCAAATCATCCAAACTTAAGTTAAAAAGCCTTGATCCATAGGCATTCAAGAGGTATATCAACTAAGCACTTAGCCTCATGGTAATATGCTTGATATGGCAACACTAACATACAAGCAATATGCTAAAGCAAAAATGCACACCTAGTACTCAACCGAGGCAAGCCAAAATAGAAGAAATAGTTAGAAAAATACATGCTCTAATATGCAAGTGACTAATGCAATGCATACAAAATGAAACTACTTGGTTCAGTTTGTTAACATGGCACATGGCTCAACTCAAAGCATGCGATTAATGCACGTATTCAAGTAAGTAAGAGATGACAATATGGTTAGAATGATGAACCAAACCCAATGCATGCAAAAATGTGTATTTACACATGCGAATGATATGAAACCAAAATATGGATGCAACCATCGTAAGCGAGTAAATAAAATGGAAAAAGAAATAGGGGTTGGAAGACATACACAATATTACAATTTTGACCTTATGCAAGAGGGTCCAAATAAATGTCCTAATTAGCTAAATATTACAAACACCAAATGGATGAATAAGCTAAATTTTAACTAATTATTACAGATTCAAGGGAATTTAATTAACTAGTTACAACACATTAATTAATCTAAGAGCTACAAGCTAATTAATTTGAAAGGGGTTGAAGAACTACATGTGCAACCGAGAACATCCTCCCAGAAACTCCTCTGTTTTGCTACCAGATTCTATTCCGTTTGCAGTCAGAAAATAATTCTATTTTTTACTCAACTTCTACTCTGTTCTGTCATGAAAATGACACTGTTTGTCCAAAATAGAGTGGCCGGCCGGCCACTGTTTTTAGGTACTGCCCTGCGGCCACAAAATTAAGATAGAGCAAAAACAAAGTGTTTCCAAGGGATGTTTGTCCTCTCTACCTCTCCCTATCATGAAACTGATCAAGGGAGGAGTAGAATCAGTCCACAAATCATCAATTTTTGCAAAGTTGTTGCATGATGATCTATGAACCAATGGGATAAAAAGATCAATGAAATGAAATGAAAGACCAACAACACCTCTTCCTATCATAGAGTTACCTCAAGAAAAGGGGTGGACATTGCTCCTTGAACCATTAAACGTCACTAAGGAGTACGCAATGAGTCAAGCCGCAATAGGTTCAATATAATGTCCAATTGAACTCGATTTGATTTTATTACATCTTTTACCATTTTTAGTTCCGTTTTATTAGCCCTTTTTATTACCTTTCCATTCTTTATTCATTTTCATCCAAAATGATAGTTACGTCTACTAATAAAGAGAAATGTCAAACAAGAAGTTGTCTTTGGCATGAGAGAGATATAATGCCTTGGTAATGAACCTCCAAAGAGATTAAATCATTAAGCATGGAAGGTCTCTTTTTCATGCCTTAAACAACGGTCCATTGTTTGAAACAACTCTTAAACAAAGAAAATCAAGAAATGAGGGAGGTTGCAGAGATGATTATTACAAGTATGAGTATATGTATGAAGACTATGGAATAAAAAGCTATCAACTCAAATAGATTGGTCTCTAAGGCCTAAACCACCAAATCTATGAAGACTTACAACAATACAAGCATGGTATTCAAAGCAAAACGTAAATAAACACACTAAAACAGCCCCAAAATTAATAAAAATAATGCTGAAATTAGTATAGAAAGCTAGAAAAAGTGAGCAAAAATATGAGAGAATTAATGCTAGTAAGCAAGCCAAAGGAAGGGTGGCTAACCCCTCCACTTTTTGCACCTTAAAATCACATGTTTTAGCCTTTGAAAACTCTGAAAATCAGTGGCTAAAAGTTGAGGAACAAGTAGGAAACACAAGGGTATAAGCTTGTGGAATAAGGTTCAAGGAAGGGTGGTTTAACCCCTCCACCTTTGGTAGCTTTAAATCACAAGTTTCACCCCACAAAAATAGTCCAAAATAGAGTATAAATACTAAGAAAAACAGGAGTGAAGAGTAGGCAAAAGATGGCAAGAGTTGTACCTTTGAAGAGAAGACAATCTTTTGTTCACAAACCATAAGGTGCTCACTCTTAAGGGCTGAAATTTCAACTCAATAATCTCAACAAGGAGCCTCAAAATATTGGTTTAGGAAGTGTATGTATATTGAAAGATAGATAGGGAGAGTGTTTAGCAAGATTTGGGCACTTGGAGATTTTTTCTAACCTAAACCCAAGGAGGGCGGTCACATATTTATAGAAAAACAGGTTCCTTAATTGCAAATATCTGTATGGAGCCAGCTGGTGCAGTGCATGCACATGAGGAGATAGTTGGTAGCAAAAGATCTGGCAGCCGAGAAACATAGCCAGCCGACCATGTAGGGGGATGGCCGGCCACCTATTGGCCAGCAGACCTCTGAGTGGTCAGGCTGGAAAAAAATTAGGTTTTGGTCCCAAGGGAGTACAAGGTTTTAGGCTTTGAAACTCAAAATCGAAGCTTCTTGCTAAAGAAATTGAACGGTTCGTATAGCGTATTTATTCATCATTGAGTGTTCACCATGAGACGCGTAAGTCTTAAAAGCGGTCAAAAATAGGGTGTCTACAGTTGCCCCTCTTTGACAGAGCTAAAAGTCAAAACAAGGAATTTGTTGAACTCGAAAGTTACCTACGTATCCCTTTGCAATAAATCAAACCAACGTAGTTCATGGGTAAGATGCAAATGATATGCACAAAGAATACAGTTAAAAGCTGGACTTACACGAGCATGCAAGACAATACAATGAGCAATAATCAAAATGACAACATATGAATGAAACAAGCCTCAAGCATTAGTCAAAACAAATCTAACCGTGCTTCACACAGAAAGGAGTAAGCAAATAACAATTCCAAACATGTTTCACATGAAAGGAGGAAAAACGGAGCAACCAATAGATATATCTCACCGTATTTCATACAGAGAGAAGAAAGGTTGCAACTAGAAAACAAGGACGGCGTAACCAACAGGCGTATCTCTTTATATTTCATATAGATAGAGGGAAAGTTGTGACTAGACAAAGCAACGTCCTAAGAAATTGTAGACGCGCCCTTGGGCCTCATGCTACAGTTCGGACTCGATTAGTGTCGGTTCTTAATCTGATCTCGCAATGTGCAATGTGAGATTGATAAATCACCAAAGAGTCCAAATCTAGCAAATCGTTTTGGAAAACAGATTTTTGAAAGAAGTGCCAAACATGGACTACTTTGCCAGATACAGAGTCGCCACCTAAATATTTTATTTTGGGGGAATTTAGGAAACCCTGACTCGTTGCCTAAGGCCACATGTCCGTCATCACCAAAGTTGCCTCAGCTCGGGAACTTGGGTACGATTGGGGAAGTTCAGCTATGAGCACCCCCTCTCGCCTGATCCGAAGATCGGCCTCTACTAACCATGATATCTAGTTTTGAAAACGTTATGTGTTCTTATTCCAGTTATTAGCCTAATCTTACTATGTGATGCGCACAACACAAAAATTATAGACTAGATTGCCTAATTTGGAACAAAGCATCGCATATCCGTTTGTTTGGAAAGCGGTTTGAAATTTGCTACTCGTAAGTAGGCTAAAACACGGATTTCAACGAGTTGTTCCAACTCAAACAGTCCAACCTTCACCCAGAGGCATTCAGGCAATTATGTCACATAAGCATATAGCCACATGGTAAGCATGCTGTCATGTTAACATTCACACTCATGTGAGATGCTAAAGCATAAAAACACTTACAGTGTACTCCAAGCCAAAACAAGAAACTAGTTAGCAATCATGCATGATCCTAGTTCATGTTAAAAATGGCTAATGCATCACATGCATAATATCACTAGAATAGGCTCTACTAATCTAAGATGACAAATGAGATGCGACAGATAACATGTATTCAAGTTAGACTTGAAACACTATGCAATTAGTATGATGCGCCGAGCCCGGTGCATGTAATACAAATAAATGGGTGCACGCATGCATAGCATAAGGATGCTAAATTAAATATGCCCTAATACTAACCATCAAAAGCAGGTAAGTAAAAGGGAGAAAGAAGTGGGGGTTGGAAGACATGCACACACGCACCCACACTTATTACAAATTCGCCCTCGTTCGGAGGGACCAAAAGAATAATACAATTTAATTAACTAATCAAGCTAATTAAATAATTACAGACCGATTAACTAGTTAAGCAAATTAACTAAGCTAATAAAATGATAAACAGCCTCAGGGAGAGGGTCTAATGCATGCGCGTTCGACTCCGCTCGGAAATCCACCACCATGCACAAGCTGCCTCTGTTTACCCTGCTCTGCTCCTCTGAAAATGGCACAATTCCCAAAGAACACTCTCTGAACACTGTGGAACACCACCGACCAAGGGGAAACATCACCGACCATGGTGGGATGGTCATCGACCATCTATTGATCTCTCGGCCATCCATCATTGGTCGATCGGGACTTGATGCAGTCGACTGGCCATCTTTGTCTGCAGAATTCTGTTTTGACAGCAGCAGAGGGCAAACATGGCATGGCAATGCATTTCAAGAAAATGTGTGCACCACCAACCTCCTTATCATGTTTATGACTCAAAGGAGGATGGTTCTTGATTCTCGGACCCTCAATCACGCATTTCAATGCGTGATGGCCCAAGAGATCAAGTGTGCCATTTCAATATCAAATGAAATGCAAACCAAATAAACACATAAGGCCCAACCTCTATCACTTGATCAAGAGGCAAGGCATGCATGCCAAATGCAACCTAAGCATGTTAGCTAAGTACCCAACATGAGCATGCAAGCAAGCAATGTACACTAGGCACTCAACCTAAGCAAAAAAGCATGCAAGGCATGGAACAACTATGCTAATGACAAGCATACAAGATGCAATTAAAACATGCAAGTATGCAAGACACGTATAACATGTTAAGCAACTTGACCAAGGAAATGCATGTCAAATGCAAAGTGTTTCAAGCATGCCATAACATGCGATAGGCCAAATATGCAACAACACACAAGGCAAGCATGCGACCACATGCAAGGGAGGGACTTACACCAAGATGGACAGCTCTCTACTAGGTCCAAAACAGTGGCCAAATGCTAAGGAAATGAGGTGCAAATATACATACAAACATGCATGCAAATGGACCAACACTTAAGCATCAAAGAAGCAACCTTTAAGCACACTTAAAAGGGGATAATCATGGACAAATGGCATGCATAATAAGCTCTGAAATCATGTTATAAGAGGTGCCAAACCAAGTAAACAAGACAAGCCAAGCATGCAACAATGCCCAAAACTCAAGACAAGCCAACGGGCTTAAACCAAAGCTATATAAAGCAAGCCTCAAAGGGCCATGAGGATCTAAAACAGGTCTAATGCAGGTCTAAACAAGACCAAAGACGCATCTAGATGGCATCTAAATGGTCTACACATGGAAGCATACACAAAGGTCCAAACATGGAGCATAAGACACAAGCCTTTTAAAGCATTAAAGGGGCATCAAATGCAAGCATACAAGCATACCATGAGGACTGAAATGACATGGTATGTGGTTCCAAACCATTGAAACAAAGCAAGTAAAGCATGCTAGAGGGGTCAACACTCAAGGCTCAAAAGGGGGATTACATGGTAGCTATACAAAGCAAAGCATGGATGACCCGAGCAACCAAAAACAGACCTTAGGCATACTAAAACATGCATAAAAACTTCACAAAGCTAGGCCAAAACAAGTAAGCATAGTGGTCTAAATCCTAGGCACATGTTAAGGCAATTCATGGCATTACAAGACAAGTATGCAAGGCAAGCATGGTGTGTCTAAACCAACTTAAAATAGAGGTAAAACATGGCAGAATACTACCAAATACCTACTAAGACATGGCCAACATGAACTTAAAAGTGACGCTCACACATGAGGCTAAAATGACAAGTTTCAAGAACAACAAGGAGAGGGGATGGCCCTCTCCTTCTTAGGACCTTAAAACACCATCCTCACCACTAAAATCCCTCAGGATTTCAGTAGTGAGGAGGCCCAAACAAGGTGGTCCCGGAGCTCACCAAAAATAGCACAAAATGGGGGCCAAACAAGGCCTAAGAGGGGTCAAACAACCCCAAACACTAAAGCAACCTTAAACAACTATTTTAAGCACTTAAAATCAGAACTTTTATATGTTATAAGAAAAGCCTAAAAACAGATGCAAGGTAGGTTAAAAGACTATGCAAAAATGGGGAATAAAGAGCAAGAATCTTACCCTTGTAGACCCCTTCAAGGATGGAGCTCCAGCAGCCTTCCTTAGCTCAAAACCAGCTCAAAAACTTTGAAAATCACTCCGTGGTACCTCAGTAGCCAAAGGAAAGTGTAACTCTAGGTGTTTGTGTGCAAAACTATGAACAAAACACCTTAAAGATTCTTTTACACACACAAATGTAGAGAGAGAGTGAGATATAGAGAGAGAGTGATATATATATCCTATATATCAAATGTAGAGCAAGGTAAAAGGCCTAAGCTTCTTAGAGAAGCTAAGGCAAAAGGGTCAAAGGGGGCAAGCTTCTGAGGGAAGCTATGTCTAAGGTCCAAGCTTCTTGAGGAAGCTAAGACAAAGGTCCAAGCTTCCTCAAGAAGCTTAAGCAAAGGGTCCAAGCTTCTTCAAGAAGCCTAGAACCAAAAGGGTGGAAAGGGTGCAACTCCTCCATACACGTGTATAGAGGGGGGACAAAGTGTATGCCAGCTACCACAACTGGCATAAAATATTTGCCAAAAGCAGATGCACAGTGATCGGCCAGCCAAAAATGACAAATTGGCAAAATAAATGGTCGACCAACCACAAAGAGTGCCGATCGGCCAAACATTTGGCCGATAGCAACAAAACAGTGGCCGGTGGCCTCAAGCCGTGGCCGGTGAGGTGTGGGGATGGCCAACAAGCCATTCCCTGTCCTCCAAAGCAAAAACACAAGTGTTTGGTGCAAAACCAAACACAAAACAGTCGAGTCGAGAGATCCTGAGGCAAGTTGCGTGGCCGAGACCTCCGGGAACTCAAGACGAACACAAACATGGATGATCACCGAGTGTTCAAACGGTGACGTCCAAGTCTTGAGGACGGTCAAAAATGGGGTGTCTATAGTTTCACGCAAAAGAATGGAAGGACGATGTAACCAACAGTCATATCTCTCTATATTTCATATAGAGAGAGAAAAGGTTGTAACCAGGCAAAGCGACGTCCTAATGCATTTCACGCAAAAGAATAGAAGGATGGTGTAACTAACAGGCGTATCTCTCTGTATTTCATATATAAAAATGGAAGGTTTTAACCAAGTAACGAGAGTGGTGTAACCAACAAGCGTATGAAATATAGAGAGAGGGAAGATTTTAACTGAGGAAAGCAACATCCTAACGCGTTTCATGCGAAAGGATGGGAGGATGCTGTAACCAACAGGCGTATCTCTTTGTATTTCATACATAGAGCAGGAAGGTTTTAACCGAGAAAAGTGACATCCTAATGCATTTTATACAAAAGGATGGGAGGGTGGTGTAACCAATAGGCATATCTCTCTATATTTCATACAGAGAAAGGAAAGGTTTTAACTGGGTAACAAGGGTGGTGTAACCAATAGGCATATCTCTTTGTATTTCATGTAGAGTACAGAGAGGGGAGGTTTTAACTGAGGAACAAAAGTGGTGCCAAGCTAGGTTTCACACAGAGAGGAGGTGAGACAAAAGGTACAAGCCAAACTATGCCTCGCATAGAAAAGGGAAGGGGGCACAAGCTGAATCACACTCGTGTGACAAGGGTGGATATAAAGAAAAGCACGATGCACATGAATGGAACATAATGCGATATAATTGATGCGAAATACAATACGATACATGTTCCATGCAACATAATAGGCAACAGAAATAAACAAAAAATGGTATTAAAAACACCTCATAAAGATCTTCGACTTACTGCCCGGATGCTCAAAAAGGATATTTGCTCAAACTTGAGATCAGAGCACTTTCCATTTCAGAGAAACAACGGGGCTTGAAACAGCGTATCTAGAATCACATTTTGGAATTTTCTATAATCGAAACAAACCCAATTTCTTCAATTGTCTACTTTAGGATGAATACAGGACCACCCATATACAGGATAGGCAAGGCCTCAGCAAAAACCAGCTTTGGGCCAGCTACAAAGTCGGCCAGCCACAAGATCTGGATGGCCAGCCACACAACTAGTCGGTCGGCCACTCGATCTAGACTCGAGGACAAAATGAGGTTTTTACCTCGTGGCTTGTTTAAAACGCCTAAGCCTCATTTTTGTACGCCAAAAATTCTGAAAACACTCTACCTCTCTCTCTAGGTATTCTCTCTCTCTAGATTTGCACTCTATTCGTGTTACCCAATGCCCCACGCAAACTTTTTTCATAAAACCAACTTGGCTCTCTTCATTTTGAACCAATTGAAATTTGATTTGTTTGAGTTTTGTGGGTTCTCATTGTTTTGGACTCATTGCTCTCGTGTTTTTCTTGGGTTTCACACCTTTTCCCAGGTTTTGATTTTTTCTCTCTTTTTCTCTCTCCTAGGGTTTGACTTTTTAGATTTTTTTTTTCTCCTCATTTTCTATCATCTTTCTCCATAACGGATGACATTCCTGATGACGGTGCCCCTCCTGAGGTACCCATGCTTCCATCTACTATCGAGGTTGAGGAGTTTATAGTTGACGAGGCTAACGAGGCGACGAAGGACATAGCCGCCGACATTGAGATGGAGGAGATCTACCCTCCAGGTCCCAAGCCCAAATTACTACTCCTGAGAGTGAGGCCATTCGACCCTACCACTTACCACCCTCGAACAAACGCGATGGCCCCCGATGGCATGTTGTGGTTTGAGGACTTTGCCCTAGGTGCACTTGAGGACTTTCTATTGTGGGAGCGTGCCTCTCACCTTTCTTATGATGCCGCGGAGGTAAGAACCTTTCTTTCATGCGCATTGCCATTTCATTACAGCCTTTCCTTCTATTATGCATCTGACATATTTTCCTCTTTTCATCACAGGGTGATGCTCTCTCCTAGAGAGGCTACGGGGCAGTAACGGCCAGAGACTAGTACCAAGAGCTCCCTGCTCGAGTCTGCAAGCTAGTTGATGAGGTAGGCTTCAGCCTATTTTGTTCTAAGCTCGCGCGATTGTTGGCTAGCCGGGCCTTGCTCAGTGCCTTGGTAGAGAGGTGGTGGGACACCACCAACTCCTTCTACTTTTCCCTCCATTAGGGAGATGACTCGGTGCGACTTCTCGATGATCCCTAGCTTGAGAGTAGGGGGTGATCTAATTCTTTTCGACCTTGATATGGGCTAGTAGGAGGCTGCTTTGATTCACTTACTCAGTGTATGCCCTCCTCTAGATAAGCCGGTTATGGTCAGATACAACTAGCTTTACGATTACTTCCATGGGAGCCAACCAAAGATGCATGAGGAGATCAAGCAGTACACCAGAGGCTTCTTGAAATATCTCCTCGGTACCACCTTGTTTGCGAACAGGTGGAATACCGTAGGCTTGTACGTACTGAGTGCCTTGGTGGTATTGCCTCGAGTTCAGTTCTACGATTGCGGTGGTGCTAGCCTTGCCACCCTATATGGCTATATGAGCTCCAATTCCTGCAAGAAGGGGAACATGGTCTGAGGCTACTTGAGAGCCTGGGAGGTACACATGGCACTTTCTGTTTGTTCCTTATGCTTTCTGCTTTGCGCTTTCTGTCTTATCTTCGTTTCTACTTTATGCTTTCTGCTTTGCACTTTCTGTCTTTATCTCTGTTTCTACTTGTTGACTCACACAAACTGATCTCTTCTTGCAGCTATGGGTATATGCATATTTCCCTGCCCTTGCCTGAGGGATGAAGTGGAGGTGGCTGTGCCTTACTCCTAGCAGTATGACGGCAGGTGTCACCCCAAGCACCGCGGCGATACCACCTTTGCTTACTACTGCTGATACTTTGACATGGCGACAGCACAAGAGGTACTATACTCACTTTTGTTCCAATTCCATTTTCAATTCTATTGCTTCGGCCCATACTCTGATAGCTGAGACAACTGGCGACAGCTGACACTGGTGAATTCTCTATTCACAGGTCATGTGGTAGACGTGGCTAATGATGCCGGTCGGGACACGAGACAACTATATAGCGTCGTGGGACACTTCTCGGATGCGGATCCTATTGTAGACACCCCATTTTTGACTACCCCCAAGACTTGGGTGCTTTATTTTGAGCACTCGATAATGAAAGTTACATTGTGTAAGTGGTTTAAATTCTCAATGAAGGAATCCGAATTTGAGCTCTAAACAATCCCAACCTTCTATACTTATACTATTTTTACCTCAGAAATCCATTGTTGAACACTGTGCCAACCTGCATCGCACTTGAAACTGAGAAACAGGGGAACCTCATTGGGGCCTGGCCGTGTCCATTAGAGCCCAGCTGTGCCTTTTGGGCAAGAAACACTGTTCTAGGCGGGAATCTGCCAGCTGTCTATTTTTGAAGATATTTGTGACCTATTTGTCTCAAATTCTATAAACACAAGCTGATGCCTCTATGTTAAGGGTTAGAAAAATTTCAAAGAGCTTAAAACACCTTTGAGAGCTCCTTCTTCCTTTGCAAGTCATCTTTGTGCTACCCTATCATCGTTGAATTATATTTAGACACCATATACACCATTTGAGCTTAAGCTTGGAGACTTGGTTGAGACTTCAAAACCATAATTCAAACTTGACAGTGCCTTAGAATTAAGTTTGGTTTACAACAAAAGCTTTCACTCTTCAAGACGTATAAGCTTGCCACCTTTTTCCTTGCTTTCATTTCAATCTTTTTCTTGTGCTTTCATACTATTTTGGATCAATTCCAAGTGCTGAAACTTGGGGTTAAAAAGCTACCAAAGGTAGAGAGGCTTAACACCCTTTCTTGCACCTTATCCCATAGCTCATCCCCTTTGTTTTACCACTCTTTTCTTTGGTTTACATACTACTTTTCGGAGTTTTAAAGGGCTGAAAAATATGGTTTGGAAGTCCCAAAAGTGGGGGGGTTAGCCACCCCTCATTAGTCTTGCTTACTAATTTTGTATCTCTTTGTTTTCTGCCTATCTTTTGTGCTCTCTTAAACATGGTTTTAGCTACTATTTTTTACATTTTAAGGTTGTTTTAATTCATTTATATAACTTATGCTTTGAATATCATACTTGTTGTGTTGTAAGTCCTTATGGCTTCAGTGGTTTAGGCCTTAGACATCGAGTCATTTGAGTTAATAGCTTTCATTACTTAGTTTTCATGTAAAGAGTCCCACTTTTGTAATAATCAACTTTGCATAATCATCTCTGCACCCTCCCTCCTTTCATGGCTTTCTTTATTTGAGAGTCATTTCAAACGAGTGTTGTTTAAGGCATGCAAAAGAGACCCTTCCATGCTTAATAGTTTAATATCTTCGGAGGTTCATTACCAAGACATCACATTGTAGACACCCCAATTTTGACCACTTGTGAGACTTAGGTGCTTTATTCCAAACACTCGATGATGAAGGTTATATTGTGTAAGTGGTTTGAATTCTCAACAAAGAAATCCGATTTTAAGCTCTAAACAATCCCAACCTGCTATACACAGTGTATTTTTGTCCCAGAAATTCAGTTTTGCACATTGTACCAACCTGCATTGAACCTGAAACTAAGAACCAGTAGAATTACACTGATAGCCGGCCGTGGCTCAGTGATAGCCGGGCGTGGATACCGATACCCGGCCGGCTTTCTTGACTTTTCAAATAGATTGAGCAAATATCTGCCAGTTGTTCAATTCTACAGATATTTTTGATCTGCTGCTCAAATTCTATAAATAGATACTTTAGACCTGTGTTTTGGAGTGAGAAGAATAGCATATATCAAGTGTTAGAAAATATCAAGGATTAGATATTAAGTGTAGAAAATATCAAAGAGTTAAATCTCCTCTTTTGTAAGCCATCTTCATACTCTCATATCATCAATACACACCATAACAAGAGCTTGGACTTGGAACTTTGA
The DNA here is from genome assembly GCA_030407325.1 of Camellia japonica. Classification (NCBI taxonomy): domain Eukaryota; kingdom Viridiplantae; phylum Streptophyta; class Magnoliopsida; order Ericales; family Theaceae; genus Camellia; species Camellia japonica. The sequence continues at coordinate 38,974 of JAPPVO010002256.1, forward strand.
TTGGGATTTGGAAATCATAACTCAAACTTGAGAGTGTTTTGGAATCAAGTTTGGTTTACAACAAGAACACCTTCTCTACAAGAGGTACAGCTTTCATTCCAATCTTTGTTCATCTTTTTCTTGTGTTTTCATATTGTTTTGGGATTGATTTCAAGGGCTGAAACTTGTGATGTAAGAGCTACCAAAGGTGGAGGGGTTAACCACCCTTCCTTAAACCTTATTCTAAACTTATATCCTTGTGTTTCGCACCTATTTTTCTTGTTTTAACTATTGTTTTGTTAAACTTTAGGGGCTATTTTAGAGTTGTCCTAATTTGTTAAATTAGTTTATGCTTTGATTATTTTGTTTGTTGTATCATAAGTTCTCTTATATAGCTTGTTGTATGTTGTTCTTGGCCTTTCTTTGTTAAAATTTCACGTTTAATTATTAACAAGTAACCTATCATCCATTTCTTTAAATTGAGAATGATTTCAAATGGTTGATGGTTATTCAAAATATGAGCTAGAGATCTATGCTTAATGGCTTAATCTCCACGGTGGTTCATCACCAACGGTATAATCTCTCTTTCATGTTGAGAATTACTTCCTATTTTGGCATGCTTCTCATTTAGTGGACATAATCATCACCTTCGACTTAATGAATTAAAGAATGGAAAGGACTAAGAAAAATTGCTAAAATGAACCAACCGATATAAAGAAAATGAGTCATATTGCTTGGATTCGGGCGGACATTATGCCGAGTCTATTGTGACAGGTTTGTTTTACATCAATTCATGATGTTTTGATGAACCTTGAGGCGTCTCTACCTCCCTCTTTGAATTCACTCTATGATAGGAGGGAGGGGTGGTTATAGTCCTTTTCATTTATTGATCTTTGTCCAAATTGTACATTGAAATCATCAAGCAATCAATTTGCTCATTGATGGATTTGGAAACAATTCTACCTTTCTCCCAAGGGTTTCCCATGACAAAGAAGTGTGAGATGGACGAATAGAGTCCAAAACACTCTATCTGCACTATTTTCACTTCAGAGCACAAAATGGAGTTGCATGAAACTAAGGCACGGCCGGCCATCCTTAGGCCCGGCCGGGTATTAGTGAGGGCCAGCTGGGCATCCATGTTTGGTAAGACAGTGTGTTGTGCAGAAGCAGAGGGCAGTGGCTAAAGGTGAAATAGTCTGGGCAGATAGAGTAGTTTCTGGATGCTACGCATACGAGCATTATGTATCCTCGGATTTGTAATTAGCTAGTTAGTTAATGATAGCTTAGTATTTATTCATTTATTCATTTGGATTTGTAATAAGTAGTCAATTCGGACACTTGGACATTCGAACCCTCCTGCGTGAGGATAAATATGTAATAATTTGTGTATGTCTTCCAACCCCACGTCTTTCTCCCTTTTATTTACTAGCTTATGATGGTTAGTTTAGGGCATCACGTTTCGTTTACCATACCTACTATTTGCATCCACTTGTATTGCATGCACCAGGGCTCGGTTCATCATTTTAACTTGCTTCATCGTTTATGCACTTCTTTGAATACGTGTTTAAGCTGCATACTATCAAATTGATTACTATGCCATATTAGTAGCCGAGCTTATTTAATTGCATATCATATGTATTGCATTAGTCATATTGCATATTTAGGATCATGCATTTTTCTAACTAGTTTTTCTTTTGGCTCGGAGTACGAGGTAAGTTTTTATTTGCTTTAGCACGTTGTATGAGTATGATTATTGCCATGTCTAGCATGCTTTCCATGAGTCTAAATGCTTAATTGATAAACTGCTTGAATGCCTGTGGATGAAGGCTATTTGCTTGAATTGGAACAATTTGAGTAATGTTCATATGCGATCATTTTTTCAAGTGGTATATATTCGAAACAATTTTCATAACAAACATGAATCAATTGTTCCAATGATTGCAAAATTAGTCTATACTTGTATGCATCACATAGTAAAGTTAGTTCAATAACCGAAACAAGGGCATATAATGTAAATAAGAATCACATCATAATTAGTAGAGGCCGATCTTTGATCGGGTGAGTGGGGTGCTCAATTCATGACCTTCCCCTCTCATACCTAAGTTCCCGAGCCAAGACATTTTGGTGATGACGGATAAGTGGCCTTTGTTACGAGTCACGGGTTTCCTAAATTTCCCAAAACAAAATATTCAGGTGGTGACTCTGTAAATCTGACAAAGCAGTCCATTTTTGGCATTTGATTGAAACATCGATTTTCCAAAAAGAATTACCGGATTTGGACTCTTTTTGTGTTTTCATTATTTCACATTGCACTTGTGAAATCAGATTCAGAACCACAGGTAGAGTCCAATACTGTAAGGCTATTTGTCTATCGAAAGGAGTACGAAAAGTCGAGCTATAGTTTCTGGCGACTCTGCTGGGGAATTAGAGAACTTGACTTGAACTTTATGATGTGAAATTTTATTTACATGTATATGTTTCTTTGTATTCGTGCGCTTAAGTCACTGTGTTTTCCATCTGCTATCCTGGACGGGTCTCACTGTGGGTCGGCCGGGCTCTAATGTGTGGTAAATAGGGCATTTTCGGTGGAAATAAAGAGTAGTGACTGAGGATGAAATTGAGCAGTTTCACAGAGGGCAGACAGAGCAGTTTTTGAAAATTGTTGTGCATACGATCCTTGGGCATTCTATTCATATCATTGTCGTAATATTGTTGTTCATATCATTATTGTAATATTGTTGTTCATACCATTGATGGTCATATTATTGTTGTAATAAGTTCATATCATTGAGGGTTGTATTATTGTTGTAATAAGTTAGATAGTTATTTAGTTTATTTATTCAAATTTGTAATAAGTACTTAATTTGGACACTTGGACATTCGGACCCTCTTCCATGAGGGCGAAATATGTAATAAGTGTATGTCTTCCAACCCCTATTTCTTTCTCCCTTTTATTTACCCACTTACAATGGTAGCATCATACTTTTCTTAGCATTTTCCATGACTTGCATCCATTCGTTTTGCATGCATAAGGGTTCGACTCATCATACTAACCAATGCCAATTTCAAATTCTTTATTCGAATACGTGCTCTCTTGTATGCCTTGAATTGACTCACATGCCATGCTAGTGGCCAAGCTTGTTATTTGCATAATGTGTGCGTCACATTTAGTCATATTGCATTGTTTAGGAGCATACATTTCTTCTAATTATTTTAGCTTTATTTGGCTTGCCTTGGACTACTAGGTGAGCATTTCTTGCTTTAGCATATTGCATGAATGTTAGTGTTGCCATGTTAAACATATTTTCCATGAGGCTAAGTGCTTAATTGATATAACTGTTTGAATGCCTGTGGATGAAGGTTTCTTCGCTTAAGTTGGATGATTTTGATCAATATATGTATGAGATCACTTTTTCAAGTGGCACATATTCAAACAAATTTCAAAAGCAAACATGAAATCAAAGAATTCCAAATTTTGTGAATTAGTCTATACTTGTGTGCATCACATAGTAAAGTTAGCATAATAATCGAAACAAGAGCATATAATATAAATAAAAAATCACATCATGATTAGTAGATGCCGATCTTTGATCGAGTGAGTTGGATGCTCAATTCATGACCTTCCCCTCTCATACCTAAGTTCCCGAGCCGGGACACTTTGGTAATGACGGATAAGTGGCTTTTGGCATGAGTCACAAGTTTCCTAAATTTCCCAAAATATTTAGCTAGCCACTCTGAAATCTGGCAAAACGGTCCATTTTTGGCATTTTTAATTAAAAATCGATTTTTCAAAAGATTTGCTGAATTTGGACTCATTTGTGTTTATCGATTTCACATTGCACTTGTGAATCAGATTCAGAGCCACGGGAGTCTGAACTGTAGGGCTATCGTATTTGAGGAGACTAAACCCCTCCGAGGAGCACAAAAAGCAAGCTACAGTTTCTAGCGACTTTGCTGGGGACTTAGAGAACTTAACTTGAACTTCATGATGTGATAGTTTATCTACATATATATGTTCTTTGCATTGCATTTGCATTGTTACTTTTAAGTCATTGTGTTTTCCATCTACTATTCCTGGACGGTTTGCCGAAGGCTTTCCTAATAGCTTGCCAAAAGGCTGACCGGTCGCGGGCTTTGCTATATTGGAAACACAACCCTTGGATCTGGATTACTGCTGTACCACTTGATCCACCTTTCACTTCTCAATGTTATGTGTGAGAGGTATATTAGGTAGTCTTGCTAAGGTATCCCTTTTGACCATTTGGCCTAGCTGCATATAGTAAAAACATAGTGATTGTTCCAAATTAGGACAGGATGCCACCCATATATAGGATGTTGTTAAACTCTTTGTTTGAAATAGTATAGCCTAGACCATGTCAAAAATCTAAGACGAGGTAACCTTCCCCCCTCATAGGAGTGTTTTGGTTCTTTTTTCCTGGTATGTGCTTCACAGTGAAACTGTACAAAAATGCATTATATCAGTGGTACAAGAGTTGATATCAGTTTTTGGGGACAGAGTTTAGTGAGAAATACAACTGTGATTATATCTATTGCGAATTGGACTGAAGTACTGTCCGATTTTGATTATTGTTTCTTTATTTTTCTTGCTAGATAGTTTACAATCATAGCTTCAGAGAGACCCAATATCCCCCAAGTTGTGTGGACTCGCTCTGGCAGACTTTGCAAAACTAAAGACCTTGTTGGTGGACAGCCAGTGTTAGTCTCGCTCCCACCAGTTGTTTGACGAAGAAGGAACAGGCAGTTATCAGCACCAGCACAGAGCACTCAGCAAACACCTATCCGTTCCCACCCCTTCAGTTCACCAGTACCTAACTCACTCGGATCTGCAATGGCACAGAACGTAGAAGAGGTTATTGCCATGATGGCATCTTTTCAGAGAACTATGGATACCTTGAACCAAAGGATAGCCGCTTAGGACGAAACTATCGCCAACATGCAGCGCCCATCTAGGGCATCAACATTTACCGTGCACCCAGTTTCGGCTGCCTAGCCAAATCTAGATCCACCTCCACCAGTCCAAAATCCTCAGGCGTCGGATCCTCAGGAGATGTTTGCACAAGCTCCAGCTTACAAGCCTCTAGCACAGCCCAAAGGGAGACTCCTTCCTTTTGACATCAATGATATTGATCCGGCCATGATCGAAATTTCCAGGCAAGAGAAAGCACTTAAAAAATCCCAAGCCTTCAATTCCATTCTGGATATTGAAGACGGATATACCAAAGCCTCGGTCAAATTGCCGAAAAAATTCAAAATGCCTCATATTGATAGATTTGATGGGAGTGGAGACCTAATTGTTCACGTTCACTTGTTTTTGGATGTTCCAAGGCCCATGGGCCTATCTTGAGCCCAGAAACTATCCTTGTTTGGCAAAACTTTGTCAGACGTGGTGGCTATTTGGTACGCCAAGCTAGGGGATTCTACAAAAAGGAATTGGGAAGAGCTGTTTGAGGGGTTTGTGAACCAATACTCATACAACACCCAGATAGAAGTAACCATTAGTGAGCTAGAAGCTACTACCCAGAACCCTTCATCGACTTTGTTGCTAGATGGAGGGCAAAAGCAGCTAGAAGGACAAATAGACCATCTGAAAGAGAGCAAGTTCGGTTAGTGGTTCAGAATCACGAGCCAGATATGCTACAAAGAATGATAGTGGCACCACTCTCCACGTTTGCTTCTTTACATGAGTTGGGGTTTCAAATTGAAAATGCATTCAAGAAAGGCATCATCCATAAAACTAGTGAACTTGCAAAAAGGCCATTCTCCAGGAGTACCAATGATAGCAATAGCACTATTCCTCGGCCTGATCATTGTCACAGCGGCCAAAATGGCCGATCCCTTTGCCACTACAACATCACAACCTCCCGACCCAAATCGGAACCAAAGAACCTTTACCTCTCTCCACATGAGCCCGGCTTGCGCCCTTAAACTGCTAATGGAAAAGAGGCACCTCAAACCCCTTGACCTTCAACCTCTCCCTGACCCACTACCACCTAGACACGACCCCACTCAGTATTGCATTTTCCATCAACAACACAGTCACCCTACTGATCGTTGCTATCGTTTACGTCATGAGATCCAGGATCTTATTGATAATAAAATCATCGCCCTACCCGCCAAACCAAACGTGACCACCAACCCACCTCCCACTCATAACCAGGTCCCTTCACCCTGAAACATTAACCTAATCCATACACTACCATCCTCCTTTAACCCCAACGCATATATTACCCAATCCTACCTACCCAAACCTGAGGTGGTTATTCCGGAAAGCATAGATATATGTATGATGGACATAACACCTCGAACCCAACCAAGGCCTGTAGTGACAGAGGCGGAGACGAAAAAGAGTGCACTAGAAATGGGGTTGTTTGACACCCAAGTCATAGAGAAGCGGGCCTCTCTCAATATCAATGCCATTGGGGAAGATGACCTAGGGCAAAATCAGAATGATTGGCCTAAACAAGGCCTTAATAACTTAGCTGAATTAGAAGAGGACCTGGCAGAACTGGAAGAAGATCTGGACAACCTCTACTTCTTTGAAGAGGAGGATGTGGGCAGCGTACAGATTGGGTGATGGAACCTAAGTCAACCTGAAACCAGTTAACGGGTGGTTAAGTGAAGAGGAATCAGAAATGAAGGAGCAGGCAAAACAAATTGTGAAAAGAGAGGAAGTTGGTAATAGCAGCAAGGCTAAGGTCATACCTTTGACCGAAAAGGAACAAGCGTTGGAGCAATTCCAACGAAAAAGGATAGAGGAAATCCAGATGAAGATAGCCCTAGAAAAAGAAAAGGGGAAGAGAAAAAAATGGACCGAGACAGCAATGAACGATGTTCGAACCCTGGAGAAGCCCATGTGGAAGTCCGATGATAAGGGAAAGATGCCAAAGAAACTTAGACAGTATCAGAAGGCAGAGGTTGAATCAACTACAGAGGAGGAGTGGTATGCCATTGGAGAGAGCGATGTAAATATGCTCCGGGTAGAACCTCATAATGGCTCATCCATGATTGCAAGGGAGTGGTAGGGAGATAGTGATTTGAGCCATCCATATACCGACGAAGGGTGGAAAGCTGATACCCTTGATGATACGTGGTATACAGACAAGAGTAATCATATGACCCGCAATGGTCAGTATTTCAAACCCCTGACTTTAGATCAGCCAAAATCCTCCGGCAAAGAGGCTGAGAAATCAAAAAAGAAAGACATTGAAGAAGGCCTGGTCTTGAAAAACTTAAGAAGATTCACACAAACATATCAATCTGGGGGGCTACTGATGGCTTCTTGGGATCATAGACAGGCACTGCTAGAGGCAATGAACAGAACTAGGCTGCCTATTAATACCACCATTGACCAATTGGTGTCATTGGTTACGTCAGGAGATGTTTGTCCGATGTTATCTTTTATGGACAAGGAATTGCCACCTGAGGGTGCTAATCACAACAGACCCTTGTATGTGACTCTGGAAAGCCGAAAGAAGTGGATCCCTGTGGTGCTGGTGGATACTGGCTCGGCAATCAATGTGTCCGATAAGGACCGCTTACGCCATAGGTTTGAAGCCAGCTAACTTCACGCGCACAACTCAAGCTGTTCAAGCCTATGATAACACTAGCCAAGATGTCATGGGGACTTTCAAAAGCCAGATACTAATTGGACCATCCGAGCATGAGGTTAAATTCCATGTTATGGACATATCGACAACTTTCAATCTGCTTTTGGGAAGGCCTTGGCTGCACCAGATGAGGGCAGTATCATCAACAGTTCACCAGCTAGTGAAATTTCCATTGAAAAGTGGGATTGCTACTGTTTACAGCAATTCTGCGATCCACCCTCCCCAGGGAACCACCATGCCCTTGCTAGAGATATTCCATGGAGAAGAGGATGTGTTCCTCTCCGGCTTCTCCGTAGCAAAGGCCCGGCTGGTTCAATCTATCATGGCGGAAGATGATGGGAACTATGTGAATGCCCAGTCCATTTACATGATGAATAAACAGGAGCATATCCCTAGATCGGGACTGGGCAGGAGTGGCAGGCAAGGAGATACCGTTTCCAGATAGATGAGTCACAACCCACATGCTTTTGGGTTGGGGTACAAGCCTACTGCCGAAGACTGGAAAAGAAAGGGGAATGAGTTAAAAGGGAGACTGAAAGCAAAACAGCCGGGAGGCCATATAAGCTAGTCCACAAGCCAATAAGGGGAACCCTAAACTGACGTTTTGTCCGCCAAGGGAAAGATTTCCCATTTTGTGGATTTCTGGAACCATGGGGTTAACCAAGAAACCAAGATACGGTACCTAGGATTTGAGATATTCTTTCGGCATCAATTACCAGAAGATAAGGATGAGCAGATTGACCTCAGTACACAACAAGGCACGAATGTAAGCTTGGACATTGATGAAGAGGAGCTTTTGGGAGTGGCGTTGGCTAACCTACTAGCAAGTTCCAATGCTGGGGCTGAGCTTGTCAACTTGGGGGATAGTGTTACTATCTCTATGATCATAAACCAGCAGCAGATTTCTCTGATCTCATCGTGAATGTATCTGAGGATCCACGCCTGGTGTGGCAATCTAAGTAGGGCATGATCAGCAGTTCTGGATCGGATAATGAGTCTGAATCTGATTCGACTGAGTCTATGGAGTCAGGATCATATTCGAGTTTGTCAGAGGAGTCTAAGTGTGGTATTTTTTAGGGTGGTAACCCAGATACTAAGGTCCTATCTAGGTCTTCCTTTAGTTTTTTTTTTTCAAGCAACTATAACCGAAGATCCTGACTTTTTGAATAGGAATGCAGTAGATTTCACTTACTTCTCTGTGCCTTTGTTTTGTTGCACTGATATTGATTTTCAAAATTTTGATTTAAACAAAAAGGAAGAAATTCGTTGGGCTTTGAAAAATTTAGTTGATTATGAGAAGAAGAGGCGTGTTAAACCCTGTACAGATGAAATCATTGCCATTAATGTGGGTATTGAGGAGGATTCCTGCTTGGTCTAAATCAGGTCCACATTGTCTTCGCAGGAACACGAGCGTTTAATCGCTTTATTAAAAGATTTCAAATATGTTTTCGTGTGGTCCTACGAAAACATGCCTAGAATCTATTCTGAGATTGTACAGCACCGGATCCCTCTTGACCATGAGGCCCGACCAATTAAGTAGAAACTGAGCAGAGTCCATCCAGATTGGGTGTTAAAGATCAAAGAAGAGGTCACCAAACAACTTTAGGGATTTGAATAAGGCTAGTCCGAAGGATGACTTCCCATTGCCACACACATTGATGAGTTGGTAGACTTCACCACTAGCCACATGTTGCTATCATTCATGGACGGGTTTTCCGAGTATAACCAGATTCTGATGGCACCTGAGGACAGAAAGAAAACTACATTCACTACACCATAGGGTACCTACTGCTGCCGAGTCATGCCTTTTGGGTAGAAAATTGTTGGGGCTACCTATTAGAGGGCTGCGACCATGATCTTGCACGACATGATCCATAAAGAAATTGAGGTGTATGTGGACAACATGATTTTCAAATCTAGAGAGCGATAATGCCACTATACTGCACTGGAAAAATTCTTTCAACGGATCAGAGAGTACAGACTGAGGTTGAACTCCCAAAAGTACACCTTTGGGGTAACGACAGAGAAAATACTGGGATTTCTGATTACACAGAGGGGAATTGAAGTAGATCCTTCCAAAATCAAGGCCATCCTAGAAATGCCACCACCAAGGACTGAAAAGTAAGTACACAACTTTTTGGGCAAAGTGCAATTCATAAGACGGTTTATTTCAAAATTAACCTTGACTTGTGAACAACTATTTGGTCTGTAAAGAAATAGAAGAAGTTTCAATGGGACGATCGCTGTCAGTTTGCCTTTGAACAGGTTAAACAATACTTGTAGAATCCACCTGTGTTATCACCACCAGAACCGTGGAAGCCCCTGATCTTGTACCTGTCAGTGACAAATTCGACCATGGTGTGCCTACTAGCTCAAGAATCAGAAGCTAAGGTGGAGAAAGCCGTCTATTATTTGAGCAAGAAGATGTTAGACTATGAAATTACACTCCCTCGGAGAAGGCTTGCTTAGCCTTGGTATGGGCTACTTGGAAGTTGAGGCACTGCTTGTTAGCTCACTTTGTAATCCTGGTTTCGAGATTAGATCCCATCAAATATCTCTTTGAGAAACCAATGCTTACGGGAAGGTTAGCTCGTTAGTTGCTTCTCTTCTTTGAGTTCAACCTCAAATATGTCACAAGCAAGTCGGTTAAAGAAAGGGTGATAGCGGAATTTCTGGTCGACCACCCAGTGAAAGGAGATGAAGCAGTGGAGTACTTGTTCCCAAATGAAGACATTCTGCAAATAGAAGAAGAGACGTGGACGATGTACTCTGATGGAGCGGCTAATCAATATGGTTATGGGATAGGTGTGTTGCTCATAGCACCCGATGATTCCCACATACCTTTAGCTTTCAAACTTCGGTTCAAAGTGTCCAATAATGATGCAGAATATGAGGCATGTATTGCTGGTTTGGAAGCCGCCCTAGAACTAGGGGCAATAAGGTTGGACGTCATTGGAGACTTGAACTTGGTTGTTTCTCAAGCCAATAGAGACTGGAGGGTCAAAGAAGAGAAAATGAAGGTTTATCATCAAGCCCAGGATGTTCTGGTCCTGAGGTTTGAAAAGCTAACATTTACACATATTCTAAGAGCGAACAATCAGTTCGCTGATGCATTGGCAACTCTATCTTCTATGGTAGACATCCCGCTGGAAGTGAAGATGCATCCAATCATCATTGAACAGAAGTACACGCCTGCCTATGAGACCATCGCCGCGATAAATGAGGTTCAAGACAAGAACCCCTGGTATTACGACATTTGGAACTTTTTGGAAAAGGATACGTATCCACCAAGGGCAAATGCCAAAGATAAACGAGGAATATGGCGTCTAGCCATCCAATTTATCATTTGCAGAAACAAGTTGTACAAGAGAGGCCATCTAGGAATGCATAAGCTCTGCGTTGAGGGAGAAGAGTCGAAATGCCTCATGGCGGCTATCCGCGCAGAGGAATGTGGGGCACACATGAATGGTGTGATGCTGGCCCGAAAGATTCTTAGACAAGGCTATTACTGGTCAACCATGGAGGAGGATTGCATTAGCTTTGTGCGGCGATGCCACAAATATCAAATCCATGCCAATCACATGCATATTCTGCCGCCAAAGATGGCCCAACCTATTCCTCATCCTCAAGCCAAGCCAAGCACTCACCAGAAAGGGCATAACTGAAGCTAAGGGCAAGGGCCAAAAGTTCCCTCGTCCTCCAAGCAGTGAGGCACTGAGTCTGGTGCGAAGCACGAACTGGGAATGGAGCCAGGTATTCTGCCCCCTCATCCAGATAGGTCTGATCACAGTTTTAAATTCTTGTACAAGGTTATCATGCAAGGGTTATGCCGTACATCACATACTATGTGTAGACACCCTATTTTTGACCGCCCTTAAGACTCGGGCACCACAGGTTGATCACTCGATGATGAAAGTTATGCTATACAAAGGTTCGATTTCTTCGGCAAGGAGAGCGTCAAACCCAACCTTACACCTCATTTTGGACCAAAAATATTTGAACCAAAATGATTTTTAGACCTTAAAACCCTCTTTTTCAAAATATTTTTCCCAAAAGTTTCTACGATGTTCTGAGGTTCGCATTTCATTAAAAATTGCACTTTTCGATAAATCGAGCAAGGACAAAGTGGAAATAAATAGAAGAGAGGTGAACTCTTTCAAAAATATTTTAAAACATCCTATTTAGAGGTTTGGAGTTAAAGAAAATTGGAGGAGAGGGAAGGAGAGGGAAGAAACCTAGTTGGGAAAGAAGTTGGGCACAAACCGTTAAGAGAGAACCGGGCAGCCTTCCCTAAACCAGGTCTATTCTTTTGTACACTTGGACTTAAGTTGTGAGGCCACCACCATTGGAAAGTGAACTTCCGGGGCTTCATTTTACACTCAAGAATCTCCTAAATCCAAGTCCGGATGAGGGAGATATGGCTGGTTGAAGTTAGGCATCAATTTGATTAAGGCAAAACTGAGTGACCCTAACTAAAATAGGAATATCTCTTATAGCACTTATAATTTTGATGTGAGGCTACTTCCATTGGAAAGTAGACTTCCGGGGCTTCAATCTAGGCTCAAGAATGACCCACAAAGGAGTCTGCATGAAGGAGATATGCCTGTTTGACGTTGGACCTGGAAACAGATTTTTGGTGGCCAACAATACACACTTCTGGCTGATCGGGCACTGGTAAAAAAGCTAGATATTTTGTGCCAGCTATTCCCCAAAAGCTCCAGCTGTTCAAGGCTTGATATTTTTGACCTGTTAGGCTATTTTTTTATATATACCAGGCCAAACCTCTTGATTTAAGGTTCAAAAAACTTCCGAAAGGTCCAATTCTTGGAATTCTCTCTCTATCTCTATCTTGCAACCTATACACCCTCTCTCTCTCTCTACACTTCCTAAACCAATATTGGAGCTCTCCGTGCTGAGATTCTTGTGTCCAAATTTCAACCTTTGAGAGTAAAGGACTTGTGGTTTGTGAACAAAAGTGTTATTTCTCTTTAAAAGGTATAATTTTGAACACCTTTGCACTGCTTCTTTTCTATCTTTTCTTATTGATTTAGAAGTGTTTTTTAACTATTTTTATGGGCTGAAGCTTGTGGTTTAAGGGTATTAAAGGTTGAGGGGTTAATCACCCTTCTTTGAACCTTGTTCTCTAAGACTTTCCACTAGTGTTTCCCATCCCTTCATCAACTTTTTTCCAGCTTTTTACCACTGATTTTAAGAGATTTTCAGAGGCTAAAAATATTGTTTTGAGGTCCCAAAAATGGAGGGGTTAGCCACCCCTCTTTATGTTCGTTTACTAGCTCAAAAGCTCCATGTTTTAGCTACTTCTGTCTTCATTACAGCTTGTTTTCCAACTGATTTTGGGTTATAAAAACTCTGTGTTTTGGGGCTGAAGCTTGGGTCCTAAGGCCATTAAAGGTTGAGGGGTTGATAGCCCTTCTTTATACCTTGTTTTGGAGGCCTTTGCCCTTGTGTTTCCCACCCTTACATCATCTTTTTCAGAGCTTTTAAACACTGGTTTTCAAAGCTATTTCAGTGGCTAAAATCATCTTTTGAAGTCCAAAATTAGAGGGGTTAGACTCCTCTTCTTGTGTCTTGCTTACTAGCTTTGCTTGTGTTATGTTTTAGCATATTATTCTAGCCATTGTTAGCTCAATTCTAGCATGTCTTAGGATTGTTTTTAACCTAGTTTAGGACTTTTTTGAGCTGTTAGTGGCATTTGAGCTTTGCTTTGTATAGTTGTAGTGTAAGTCCTTTCACTAGCTTAGTGTTTTAAGGCTTTAACTAGCATTGGTGTGAGTTGGTTGCATGTTTTGGTGCTTTTTCCTCCTCATTTTCAGCACTTAATTACCTCTGCAATCCCCCTCAATTCTTCACTTTTGATTTCCTTTGAAAGTGGCTTCAAACCACTTGTTTGCCTAAGTGTGAAATTGAGGTGTTACACCTAATGGTTTAATCCCTTAGGGGGTTCATTACAACCAGTGTAATGCCTCTTTCATGCCCAAAGAAAGTTATGGTTTGAGCCCTCTTTTCATTAGAGGACAATCACCAATGGACTTAATTGATTAATGAATGGTTTGGTAACTAAAATGAGTAAAGAAAATTGGCAAGTAAAAGTGTACAAGATAAGCATTCTTTGTGTTGCATTGCATGTGTTCAAATCGGACGTTGTAGACCGCCCGAACTTCCTCCGCGCGCCCCCCTTTCGGAGAGGGCGCGGATGGGGTTCTTAGCTACTACAGTTCGGACTTCTGTCACGGTTCTGAATCTAATCTCACAAAGTGCAATGTAAGACTAATAAATCACCAAAGAGTCCAAATCTGGCAAATTGTTTTGAAAAATCGATTTTTATCAAAAAGCGCCAAACATGGACTGCTTTGCCAGATTACAAAGTCGCCACCTAAATATTTTGTTTTGGGAAACTTAGGAAACCTTGACTCATGCCAAAGGCCACGTGTCCATCATCACCAAAGTTGCCTCGGCTCGAGAACTTGGGTACGAGAGGGGAAGGTCCTGAAATGAGCACCCCCGCTTGCCCGATCAAAGATTGGCCTCTACTAAGCATGATATGTTGTTTTAAAGATACATGTGTTCTTATTCCAGTTATTAATCTAACATTACTGTGTGATGCGCACAGCATACAAGTATAAACTAGATTGCTTGAATTGGAACAAAACAATTCAATGTTTGTTTTTTGAAAATGGTTTGAAGTTGTTACCCTCAAGTAGGCTAAAGTATGGATTTGCCACCCTCAAGTGGGCTTAAAACATGATGATTTGCCACAAACAAGTAGGCTTAAAACTCACATTTTGATGAATTGTTCCAATTCAAGTGACGAAGCCTTCATCCACAGGCATTCATGCAGTTAATCAAATAAGCAAATAGCATCATGGCAAGCATGCTATCATGGTAATCACTTACACACATGTAAGATGCTAAAGCGTAAACACTTACAGTGTACTCTAAGCCAAAACAAAAGCTAGTTAGAAATATGCATGATCCTAACTATGTTAAGTGCCTAATGCAACACATGCAATAATGCGACTAAATAGGCTCGGCTATCTAAGATGGCATATGAATGCGACAACTTTGATACATGTATTCAAATAGGTATTGAAATACGATGCAGTTTAAATGATGCGCCAAGCCCGGTGCATGCAAGACAAATGAATGAATGCAAACATGCAAGCATAAGGTATGCTAATTGAAAATGTTCCCTAATCTAACCATCGAAAGCGGTTAAATAAAAGGGAGAAAGGCGTGGGGTTGGAACACATTCACACACACACGCACACTTATTACAACATTTGCCCTCTCGATGGACGGTCCGAATGAATTAGCTAAGCTATTCTAAGCTAAGCTAAGCTAACTAATCTAATTAAACTAATTAGACTAATTATTACAAATCAATCGAATAACTAGTAAACTACTTACTAATTATTACAACACTTAATTAATTAACAAACTAATTAATTAAATTACAAATTTAAGCTAACTAACAAGTAAAGCTAATTACAAATTACACTGCCTCAGCTCTGTTCCAAGAGGTTGAAGATGCATGCTCGGTTTCTACCCCGAAAAGCTCTCCGGTTTGCTCTTTAGAGGCTCTGTTTGCAGGGTGTCTTCCAGAACTTGCTGCTGAAACTTACCAAAATAATGCTGGGGAGTGCACCAGTGGCTTGCCGGCCATGAGAAGCTGCTGTCGACCCCCCTGCCGGCCAAGGATGGGCCTCTGCCGGCCAACAATGCTGGCCAACAATGCAAGGGTGTCGGCCATCAATGTGGCACTACCGGCCACTGGTGTGTTGTGACACCAAACTGCAACAGAGCACAAAACAGAGGAAATGGAGGGTCTCCCAAGGGTATGTGTGTGCTGTGCCCCTTCATATCATCTCAAAACATCAAAGGAGGGGGACACCATTGGATCCAAAACCATCAATCAAGCATGCAATGCATGATGGCCAAAGATCCAACTTGCACATATTTCAATAAATGCAAGACAAACAAGACTCTAAGACTATGGCCTTATCATGAGTGATCAAAGGCAATGGAAACAAAGGGAATTGGCTCATTTTCATCACTTTGAGTATGAAATGGGCCAATTCACCTTGTGTTCAATATAGCGTCCGATTGAACACCATGCAATGCAAACAACATGCTTATCTTGGCATGTTTTACTTGGTTGATTTTGTTTACACATTTTAAGTTACCAAATCATTCATTAACCAATTTGTCCAAAGGTGAAAGTCCTCTAAGAAGAGGAGGTCAACCAAGAGAATGGTTTAAGGCATAGGAGAAACCATGCCTTTGACTAGGAGGAACCCTCAAAAGAGGGTTAAAGCCATTTAAGCACAAGCCTCAATCCCATGCATTAAACTCAAACTCAAGACTAACCAATCCCCAAAACAAATCAAAAGTGAAGAAATGGGGGAGATGGTAGATTTTTCAGTGCTAAAGTGGCATGAAATACAAGACTCTAACATGCAAACACTTCATGTACAACATGCTAAAAGGCTTAAGCATTAAAACTAGTGAAGGACACAACACTAAAACCATGCAACACAATGCTCAAAGGACTAATCCAACCCCAAACAGACCTCATGCATGCGAAAACAGTGGCCAAAATGAGCTGAAATGATAGCATGAAAGGCAAGAAATGCATGCTCATGCATTGGCTCATAAACAAGGCATAAAGGCACAACTCTCAAACACAATGAAGAAAGGATAAATGTGAGAGTGTGACAGAGGTACATGCTCTGAAATCACATAAAAAATGATGCTATATCATGCAAACATCTCAAGTAAAGCATGTTAGAGGCCTCAACACTCAATGCTAGTGAAGGCATTTGCACTATAGCTATGCAATACAAAGCTCAAAAGGGACAAACAGTCCAAAATAGTCCTAAAACAGCTTAAATGAAGTTCTTAAACATGCTTGAAGTAGGCTAAAAAGAGCTAGAATGAGAGGCTAAAACAATAGCACATGTTAGGCAATTTAGCACACTTGCACTACAAGCATACAAAGCAAAGCTCGAGTGATCAAACCAGCTTAAAACAGAGCTTAAACATGCCAAAATATTAGCAAAAACATGCTGGAGTGTAGCCAAAACAAGCTAGAACAATAGGCCAAAACACCAAGTATGCTAGGCTAGTGAGCAAGATTGCACTACAAGTGCAAAAACCAAGCAAGAGGTGACCCCACGAACCAAAATCAGAGTTAAAGCATGTCAAAATTACACCAAAAACATGCTTGAACTAAGCTACAAAAGAGTAGAAAGATGGGCTAACTCATTAGGCATGTTAAGCTAGTAAGCAAGATTACACTACAAGTGTAAGATGCAAGAAACAAGTGACTTAACCAGCCAAAATCAGAGCTAAAGCAGGTCAAAAAAGTCACAAAAACATGTTGTGATCAAGCCATGAGATGGTAGAAAAACATGCTCACATGTTAGGCCATTAACACATGCAGACAAAGCACAAGGAGGGGAGGCCACCCCCTCCTATTTTGGACCTCAAAACCAAGTTTTTGTCACTGAAAAACCTTTGAGATTTTGTGGTTAAAAGCCTCCAAAAAAGTTGATTTGAATGTAAGGAAAGATGGCACCAAAAGCTATACAAGCTAAGGAGTAAAAAGGGGGAACAACCCCCTAACTTACAAAGGCTTAAACCACCTCTTTTAGGACTGAAAAACAGAGTTTTTTACATGCCAAAACCAGCATCAAAATAGTCCAAAAGGATAGCAATTAAATTATGCAAGACAAGTTTAAGAGGCAAGCCTTATACCTCTTGAAGCACAAGCACAAAATAGCCCCAATTCTGAGCTTAAACCAACTTCTAGGGCTCAAAGGAGGCTCCAAGGAATCTCAGCCCAATGGTGATCAAGTTTGATCAAGGATGTCTAGGCAAAGGTGAGGTGTATCTCCAAGTATATCTCTTGTATGCAGACAAGGGTAAGAGGGAGAGAAAAACTAGAGAGAGAGAATTGTAGAGAGAGAGGATTTTAGTGAGAGAGGCTCCCCAAATTCTTCCAACCTTTCAAAACATGAGATATGGCCTTCATATATAGCAAAAATGAGAGCTCTGGCCGAAAATATCTCAAGAGAGACAGCTGGAACAGTTGGACAACAAATATTAGTAGAAAATCTAATATTTTCATCAATGGCCGGCACTTCTTCACTGATGGTAGGCACTTGATCATTTTTGGCCAGCATGGGACACTCTTGGATGGTAGGGGGCCGGCATTGGCAATTCATGGCCGGCACATGGCCAAAAAATCCCATTCATGGTCAGAAACTTCCACCTCTGGTTGGACAAAAAAATATGCTTTTTGGGCCCGACTTCAACCGGACATATCTCCTTCATCCGGACTCATTTGCAGGTCATTCTTGAGCCTAAATTGTATCCCTGGAAGTCTTCTTTCCAATGGTGGCAGCCTCACTTCAAAATTTCAAGTGTGAAAAAAGTTATGCTCCTTTGAGTGAAGGTTACTTAGTTTCGATCCCACCCGGATTCATGCTTAACTCCTTCTCTAACTTGGTTTCTTCTCTCCTCTCCCATTTTCTTCAACTCCAAACCCCTAAACAAGGTGTTTTGAAAGATTTTTCAAAAGGGTTCATCTCTCTTTCATTCATTTCCACTTTGTCCTTGCTCGGTTTTCCGAAAAGCGCAACATTTAACAAAATGCGAGTCTCGGAACATCGTAAAAACTTCTTTTCAAAAATATTTTGAAAGAGAGGGTTTTAAGGCCTAAAAACCAATCAAAATAGTTTTGGTGGGGTGTGAGGTTGGGATTTGGCACTCTCCTTGCCGAAGAATTCGAACCTTTGCACTGCACACCTTTCATCACCAAGTAAACCATCAGTAGTGCCCAAGTCTTAAGGGCGGTCAAAAATGGGGTGTCTACAGTTGCTCCTCTTTGACAGAGCTCGAAGTCATGAAATGACGTAAGTGAATGTCAAAGCCCAGAGATGACCCATTTTTGACAAGGCCGAAGACTTGGACAAATAAACAAAATACAGATAAATAAATGGTTGCGCCGCAGGCTGCCTACGTATCTCTTTGCAAGGAATCAAACCAGCATAGTTCAGGAACAAGATGCAAAATGATACACAATATAACAAAACAGTGTAAATGACATACAATGTAATGAAACAATGAAAATGATATGCAGTGTAATTGAGATAATCAAACCACAAGCAGTGCAAAACCACACAAATATCATAAAGAGATGGAGATGCAAAGTCAAACTACGTTTAACATAGAAAAGAAGTGGGCACGAGCCAAATGACGCCTAACACAGGCTAAGTGCCTACATCGTCAGTACTGGCCTCAGGCCAACATGGATGCTTACACATAACAGAACCGTGTTTCAACGTGAAAGGGGTGCGAGCACATGCAAAACTATGTGTTTCGCAGAGAGACCACAAAATACAAGTAATTGGGTGGTATGATATAAGTAAGGAATAATCTGCTATGGAAAGATCATAATCCTACATGCTAAAAGCAACAAGACAAAATACAATGCAATGGATGCAATGGATACAGTGTATAAGGCGCGCAGCCAAACCACATTTTGCCTAGAAAAGGCATGGACACAAAACTAGACCACGTCTAACACAGAAAAGGTGTCGACACCCTCAGACCACAATTCTCTTAGTGGAATAGATGCGTACACATAATCACAGAACCATGCTTCAATGAAGGAAATGGTATGAGCACAAGCCAGACTAAGCTTAACATGGAAAGGATGCACGCGATAAAACAGATATGATGCAGTAGACGCATGCGATACATGCTATATACAATGCTATAGACGTAATAAATGCAACTGATACTAAATATGATGTAGCAGCTAGGAAGTGAAAGTACCTTACAGGGGCAATTGGCAATGACTCACCTCATGCTGCTGGGGATCTCCCTCTTCTTCTTAGTTGCACTTCCAAACCACAGTAATACTTTTCTTCCTGACTATGTTCGCAGCTTTCCCTATTCTCCAACAGGATGACAGACTAAGTTGGTTCAGTATCCAGAATCGAGGCACATACCCGCTACCTCAACCTATGGGGTTGCCATACAGATTTCAAGCTAGGGATACACCCCTGGGTATGTAAACCAGACTTTAGTCTCAGAAATTCTAAACCTTTGCATTCTAGGACTTGGCCATTCGAACTTTAGTTTCCACCGTCGCAGTTGATCTCGTAGGAACTCACAACAAACACAAACAGGTGGCTATACCAGACCACAGAAAGTCGTTCGGGCACAACAAACACCAAAGGAATTGCACCTTCAGAGGATTTAAGGTCTCCTAGACCAGAGAGTGCACAAGACAGTGCGATGCAAAGTGAATGCACAAAACAGTGCTAGCAAGATGAACAAAACAATGCTATATAGGAGAATGCACAAAACAGTGCTAACAAGATGCACAAAACAGTGCGATGCAAAGCGAATGCACAAAATAGTGCTAGACAGGGAGTGCACAAGACAGTGCGATGCAAGAGTGAATGCACAAAACAGTGCAAGAAAGGTGAAATGCACAAAACAGTGCGATGCAGGTGCACAAGATAGTGCGAACTAAAGGTGCACAAAACAGTGCAATGCAATGCACAAACAAGTGCAGGTAAAGTGCGCAACACAGCACGAGTGCAATGCACTAACAAGTGCAGGTAAGCTGTGCAAAATAGCGTGAATGTAAACGGCACAAAAAAGTGCAATGTGCAAGAAAGCGCAAATGTAAACTACACAAAAAAATGCGATGCGCAAGAAAGCGCGTATGTAAATTGCACAAAAAAGTGCGATAAAGCGCGAGTGTAAACTGCATAAAACAGTGCGATGCGCAAGAAAGCGCGAGCGTGAACTACACAAAACAGTGCAATACGCAAGAAAGCGCGAGTGTGAACTGCACAAAACAGTGCGATGCGCAAGAATGCGCGAGTGCAAACTACACAAAACAGTGCGATGTGCAAGAAAGCGCGAGTGATTTGAAATGCACTAGACAGTGTGATGCGCTAAACAGGGCGAGTGTAAATGCAGGATTTTAAGGTCTCCTAGACCAGGTAAGTGCACAAGACAGTGCGAGGGTGACACAAAGTGTAAGTGCACGAGACAGTGCGAGTGACACACAACCAAAGGTGCACAAGACAGTGCAAGTGGCACACAACCACAAAGTGCACAAGACAGTGCGAGTGATATGAAATTATGAAATAGATGCACTAAGTAAGATTATTGTGCGATAGATGCACGATGTTAATTGAAAGCATGTTCTATGCAACACTAAAAGCATATTCTATGCATGAAATAAGAGCATATTCTATGCAAGAGACAAGCATATTCCATGCAACATTGAAAGCATATTCTATGCAAGAGACGGGCATATTCTATGCAAACTTGAAAGCATATTCTATGCATGATTCATAAACGATGCGCGGCACGCATGCAACAGAAGTGTATATGAAAGCGCCTACTCTATGCAATAGAGGGGCATCAAATATGTACTTTGGTGCCTCTGACTTACCTCTCAGAGGACTTTGTAACATGCTCAACTCAAAAAAGGATACATCCTGTTCATATTGGTGAGAGGTAACATCTGCAGGCTGAAAACCACGGGTCCTGCTTGGATTGCCATTCTGACTTGAAGCAGGCTTAAACTTGGGGTCGAGATACAATCATACTCCAGAGAAAGGCGAGGCCTGAGAAGCTGCTCCTGGAATGCAGACTTGGAACTTGCCGAAGTTGAAACACACTAAGATGCTCCAAATTTTCCCTCTTTTCCTTTTGCTTTGCAGTCTGGAACCCATATAGCTTCAGATAGGTCCTGGTTCGATTGTTCTCACATGACCTGGGTTGAACCTTGCAGTTTATGAAAGAAAGGATCCTGTTTTGCACAAATGTGGAGAATGTCACAGCACTCTGAGCACAAAATGATTTTTTGAAATTGAGAGTAAGTTCAGCTATTTGCTGCAATGGAATTCTGTTATTTGTACCTTTTGAGGTATTTTTTTGGTCCTGTTGGGCTTGAGTATGTTTATTAAGTTGTAATCGTTTGGTTGTTGTTTAAGTTCTTGTCTTACTTATTGAGTTGTATTTACATTTGATTAGCCTGTCAAGTCTTTGTGTTGTTTATTGGGTTGTATTACTCTGTTTGATTCTTTTAGTTGTTGGTCAGTTCACTACCTGATTAAGAAAATGCAATTTGAATGTGCAATTTTCAACAAAGATCCATCTCATTTTCATGTTGTGCGATGTCATGCGATGCTTAGAATGCAAAATGCAACACTTTTTAATCAAAAGCTGAGTTTTCATTCCGATCATGGTCACCTTTTGCAAAAGAGTACAAGTTTTTAAAGAAAAATAAAACTGCCTATGGCTATAAAATGTGCTAACACTACTAGTAAAAAGAAAACAAAGCAAAAAAGCATCTAAATCAGTGCCAGCTATCTTAAGCTCGAGAGGCCCTCTTCGTCCTCTTTCTCGGCAGAGCGAACTTTGGAGCACTATCACCGTCAGTACCGCTATCTGAATCTAAATCAGAGTCTGAACCGGAGTCCTCCTCAGTCTCTCCAGCCTCACCACTGGCAGAATCAGAGCTGGCATCATCATCTCCATCCTCAGATGACTCTAACTGCGGTCTTGCTGCCTCGCCCTCCTCCTCGCTTGTCTCGTTATCATCATCACCCAGAATGGGCTCTGAAGGGCCACTCTCACCACGGGTGCCCCTAACCCTGCCTCGGCTGCGTGTCGAAGCCTATCCCCTTCTCCCCTCTACTGCTAGAGGAGGTACTGAAGGTCCTGTTATAGCTCCTGCTGAGGCATCCGATGGAGCTGGGGTTTGGAAAGGGATTTGAAAAGGGCAGTTCGTCAGAATACATTAGTTGTGGTGTATGTCAGATGCAGTATACCAATTCAAAAGATGATGTGCCATGAGCAGTAAATGATTGCAATGTATGAATGCCGTAAGCAGTATATGGGAGCAGTGTATCTATGTAGTGTTTTTAGTGTAATATATCAGATCAGTATAGTGTGGAACAGTTGAAGTATTATTGTATCAACAGAAAATTTGATGACATGAGGTGCAAACTGAAGGGAACTTATCGGAATCCTGTAGAGGCTGAGCAGGTTCATGCTCGTCTAAACCATCCCCATCAGAGAAGCCATCAGTTCGAGAGCTTGTCCGGTGTACTCTATGGATGCCTCTAAATGTGTTGAGATGATCAGTGGTCTATAAAGCATAACTGAAATAAATTGACTATGCAAAATATAAAGTATGGTACATACCGGAGCCATGCCTCGAACTCCGACAAGCTCATGACCAGCTGGTGCGGGCTCAATGGAAATCTGATAAGTCTCCCATGTGCGTCTCCAACAAGTCAGTAAAGTAGGTAGCGCTGGCCATCTCGCCCCATGTCTCGCTCTGGAATCTCTCCTGCCAGGAGCCCTGGCCGTTCTAGCCCCTCTGCCTCTCTCTCTCGTAGCTGGAGCTCTCGCTCCCTCACCTCCATGGACGTCGGTCAGAGGCAGCATCAGATGAGTCTGGATGAAGGTCGCGTAGTCGCCCTCCATGCGGAAGTAATCTGCCTCCAGCCCTACCATAAACTGGATCACCTCTTCAGCAGAAAGTCTGTGTGTCTCTCTCATGGACACTGGAGGCACCTTCAGTATGAATGGGGCAGGCAGTCCCAGAGTTTGGCACGTAAAATGCTCGCCCAAGAACCAAGCACGGCAAATCGAGCCCTCGAGAAGGATGTAATAGCGAGC
This sequence comes from Camellia japonica, assembly GCA_030407325.1. Lineage (NCBI taxonomy): Eukaryota > Viridiplantae > Streptophyta > Magnoliopsida > Ericales > Theaceae > Camellia > Camellia japonica. The sequence continues at coordinate 62,325 of JAPPVO010002256.1, forward strand.
AACGACCCTAGCTGTCTCATACGAGAATCTGAGCCCCGACGGGATCACATCCCACAACTGCCAGTGATCTGAAAATAAGAGAATGAAGAGATGATTAGTCGTTATCAATTGACTAATGAGTTTATTAAGTTGATTGAAAAGCAGAATGTCTTTATTTTGGGTTACCTCGTGCTCCGCGACCGTGTCGAAGTACTGATGGAAAAACATGAAGTTTTCCCGGGTCCTACGACGAAGCTGGCCGTCATGTACCCGAGAAAATGGGACTGTCGCCGGAGCCTCCTCTATAGGCTCTGGAGCAAGAGCTAGGAAGTATGCGTACACCCACAGCTGTAGGGAAAATGTGATCAATACAGTGTATGAGTAGATACATAAAATGCAAAGCAGAAAGCATACAGTGTATGAGCAGATACAGAAAATGCAAAGCAGAAAGCATACAGTGTATAAGCAGATACAAAAAATGCAAAGCAGAAAGCATACAGTGCATGAGCAGATACATAAAATGCAGAGCATAAAAGTACATGTGTTGAACAAATGTAAAGCGAAAAGGGAGAACTAAGTTGTGTACCTTCCAAGCCCACCAGTAGCCGCCGATCAAGGTCCCACTCATGCGAGAGGTTGAACTCATGTATCCATACAAAGTGGTAAGGCCGGCTCCGCCCCAATCGTAGAACTGAACTCACTGAAGCACTACCAATGTGCTCAGCAGATACAGGCCTGTAGTATTCCACCTGTTCGAAAACAAGGTGGTACCGAAAAGAAACATGAGGAAGCCCTTGGCGTACTGCTCTGTCTCCTCAACTGTCTTAAGCTCAACTCCCCTAAACTGCTCCTCGAACTAGCTATATCGGACCATGCCTGCCCGAGTGTCAGTGGGTGTGCCCAAGCAGTGCAGCCCATTCTGCCTCCCACTCTCCCATGTCAGGGTCGAGAGGGATCGGATCACCCTCTACGTGTAGGGAGTCATCGTCATCTCCCCTATGGTGGAGAAATGGAAGGAGTTGGTGGTGTCCCACCACCTCTCCACTAAGGCCCCCAAGAGAGGGCGGCTCGCTACAACCCGCATCAGGCTAGCGCAAAACAGACCGAAGCCTGTCTCGTTGATAATGTCGCGGACCCTAGCCGGGAGCTCGCCGTACCAGTCCTGAGCTGTCGTCGTACCGTAGCCTCTGAAGGAGTGGGATCCATCCTGTTATAATGCATGAAATGCAAACAGATCAGGTGATGATAGTACAGTTGGATCAGATCAATGCATGTGATGCAATCAGATCAAGTAATGAAAGTACAATTGAATGTAAAGCAATAATGTATGAGATACAGTTAGATCAAGGCAGTCAATGTAAGTAGATCAAAACAGTGCAAGAAATGCAAACAGTTAAAGGTAGTACTGCTGGAAAGCAGAGTTCGTACCCCCATGGCAATGGCCAACAAGTGAGACGCAGGCTCTCTCAGTAAAAGGTCATTAGGTACATCCTCAGCGAAGTCAGTGAAGGCTTTGATGCCTCCTGCAATAGGTACTATATGGGTCTCAGAATGATACCTCGCCGGATCAAAGGGGCGTATGGTCGACGGCAATGGCTCTGGCTCGGCCTCCAGCTCAGCCTCAAACTCTGCCTTAAACTCTATTGGAGGAAGCTCTGGGAAGGCCCCGTCATAAGGGACATCATCTGCCATCTAGAATAGATGTAAGAGAAGCAAAAATGTGGAAAAATGATAAAAAGGGTGAAACTTTGAAAAAGTCAACCCTAGGAGAGAGGAAAAAGTCAAAGAAAGTCAAAGCCGAGAAAAGTGTACTAACCTTGGGAGAAACTCGAGGAGAATGAGCCTAGAACGGTAGAAATGACGAAAGAAGCGTCGAAATCAAATTCAAATCGGTTCAAAGTGAAGAGAACTAGAGGGTTTTAGCGAATAAAGTTTGTTTAGGGTGTTGGAAAACGCGTAGAACGCGTGGATCTAGGGAGAATGAGCACCTAGAGAGCAAGGGAAAGGAATTTCGTACAAGGGGTTGTGAGGAAATGAAGTGGCTTTGCTTATACTTAAAGACCTGTGGATCAAAAGACCAATTTGCCCAAATCTGCCATCGATGGCCAGCAGTGGCACATCGATGGCCAGAACTGCTTCATTGGTGGCCGGTAGTGCTCACCAATGGCCGGCGGGTGGCCGGCGGCCCCCCTGATGGCCGGCAAGCTTCCACAAGCTTCCTTTGCCTCTTTAGCTTTGATTTGTGTCCTTGGATTCCAAGAAATGCAAGGTGTGCTCAAAGTTTGATTCAGAATGCCTCCGCAGAAGGTCAGAATTACGTTTGCAGTGCACGATGGTCATCTCTCGTCAATACAAACAAGGTGTATCCTTTTTCACATATTGCAACTCTTTCGAGAGGTAATTCGAGAGTTGCCTTTGAGTCGTCTTTATCAAGCACGCTTTTGTCATCACATAGAATATACACGTTGCATTGAACATGCATTCTGAATTGTTGCATAGAACATGCATTACCATGTTTACATAAGAATGTGCATGTTGCATTGAATTTGCATCGTTGATTATTTTGCATAGAATGTGCTTCTATTTTCATTTCTTGCATGTTGTGCATGGAGCATGCCTTTAACATTGTGTTACGATCATTCGTCTCGCATGAGACATGCATTGTATTGCATTATACCTGTTAAGTTTCTTTCTTATGCAGGCACGATATTGTATGTACGGTTCATTTGGAGGAATTCTAGGTGGAACCATTCCTCTCTCTTACCTCCTCGTTGGTTAGAAACATTCGGGTACGCCCGGTGTTTACACCGACATGTTGCTTTGGTTAGAAGTACTCAGGTATGCCCGATGCTTACACCACTCTTCGCTTTGGTTAGAAGTACTCGGGTATGCCTGATGCTTACACCACTCTTCACTTTGGTTAGAAACACTCGGTACGCCCGGTGTTTATACCTCCCGGTTAGAAGCGTTTGGGACATCTATCCGATGCTTATACCACTTTGTTCTTGGCTAGAGACATTGGGTTGTGTGCCCGATGTCTATACCCCATTTCCGATTAGAGACATTGGGTCATGTGCCTGATGTTTATACCACCCCCTGGTTAGAAACATTTGGGTCGTGTGCCCGATGCTTATACCATCCCCTAGTTAGAAGCGTTTGGGTCGTGTGCCTGATGCTTATACCACCCCCCGGTTAGAAGCGTTTGGGACGTGTGTCCGATGCTTATACCACTTTGCGTCCAGTTAGAAGCGTTTGGGCTGTCTGTCCGATGCTTATACCACTTTGTTCTTGGTTAGAGACATTGGGTTGTGTGCCCGATGTCTATACCCCATTTCCGGTTAGAGACATTGGGTCATGTGCCCGATGTTTATACCGCTCCTCGGTTAGAAGTGTTTGGGACGTGTGTCCGATGCTTATACCACCCTGTTTCGGTTAGAAACATTGGGACGTGCTCCGATGTTTATACCACCCTCCGGTGTTTACACCGCACCCTTTTCTCCTTTCGCGTGTGACGCGCTAGGATGTGTTTTGTTTGAGATCTCGGGTATGCTCGACAGTCTCTTTTGGTCTTTCCTGCGTGAGGTGCAGTTAAGATTGCATAATTTTCTTACATACTTTCTGCATGAAGTGTGGTTTGGCTTGTGTTTCTCACGCGTAGCGTGTTTATTGGCTTACTTTTTCTCATGTGTGAGATTGTTGTATCTTGTTGGTTTGCTTAAAATGTCGTATTTTCCTTTCATAACACTTGCATTTGAATGCTTCATTACAACCCTCTTTGTATGATCATAAGTTATGCTCTTGCATCGTGCATACCATTTGCATCTTGCTCTAGCCTGCGGGCTCAACTATGTATTGTTATCTTGAATGTTTGTCTAAAGTCTTGCGGCCTTGTCAAAATGGGTCGTCTCTGGGCTTTGACATTCACTCACGTCATCTTTGTGACTCTGAGTTCTATCAAAGAGGGGCAATTGTAGACACCCCATTTTGACCGTTCTTAAGACTTGGATGTCCTTGCAAGTACATCCAGTGACAAGTTTGATTGCTCGTCCAGTGTTCGAAATCCACGGCGGAACATCACAGGTTTGAGCTTTCCAAACCCTGCATCCATTCTATCTCATTTTTGGACCATGTTTAGGTCCTTTCAGCATGTTGATTTTGATGCACTGCTGGCCATGATTGAGCACTGCCAGCCATGGACTCTGGCCTGCCGGCCACCAATGCATCAGTAGATATTTTCTAATATTTTTGCAAGTTGTTTGCACAGGTTGAGCCATCTGCTTGCACGTGGATGGCTGGATTTCTTTGAGGGGGCTTTTGTATCTTCTATATAGAAGTCATCCTCTTGCATGTGAGGGGTTAGAAAAATTTTATGAGCAAAATTTCCTCTCTCTCTCTTTCTCTCTCTCTCTAGAATTCTCTCTCTCTTCCTAGTTTGTGCTTGAAAGTGGGAATTCTCTACAATTTTGTTCTAAGGCCCTTGACCAAACACCTTCACCTTGGAGCTGAGGTTCTTGGAGGCCTTGTTTGAGCTCTCAAAGTTGGTTTTAGCTCAGAAAAGAGGCTGTTTGTTGCTGTGCTTCAAATGTATAAAGCTTACCCTTTTTAAGCTTTATTTTAGTTACTTGTTTGGCCACTTTTGCATACTGTTTTTGGTCTAGTTTTCAACTATAAAAACCTCTGTTTTTAAGGTTTAAAAATGGTGGTTTAAGGCCTTTTTGGAGTTAGGGGTGATCCCCCCCTTTTTTTGTAGCTTGTTTGGTTAAGTGTTGTGCTTTCTTTTTAAAGTTTGTAAAGAAACTTTTCTTGGGCTTTTAACCACTGAATTCTAGGGGAATTTCAGTGGCAAAAACTTGGTTTTGAGGTCCCAAATAGGAGGGGATGGCCTCCCCTCCTTGTGTCTTCTTTGCGAGTGTAGATGGCCTAACATGTGACCATGTTTTTCTATCATTTCATGACTTGATCTCAGCATGTTTTAGGTTCTAATTTGACATGATTCAACTCTGTTTTGGGCTGCTTTGATCATAAGAGCCATGTTTTGTATGGCTATAGTGCAAATGCCTTCACTAGCTTAGTGTTTCAAGGCTTCGAACATGCTTTGCATGAGATAGTTGCATGTTGTAGCATCATTTTACATGTGATTTCAATAGCTCTGTCTCACCTATTTCACTCTTTCATTGCTTTTGAGAGTTGTGCTTTGAGTCCCGTTTGCGGGTTAACATGCGAGCATGTTTTTCTTGCTTTCTATGCTTTAATCTCAGCATGTTTTGGCCACTTTTTTGGCATGTTTAAGCTATGTCCAGAGCTGGTTTGGTCATTTAAGCTTGATATTGCATGCCTCTAGTGTAGTGCTCTTCACTAGTTTAATGCTTTTGGCTTTTGAACATGTTGTGCATGTGTTGCTTGCATGATTTAGCACTATTTTTCATGCCATTTTAGCACTAAAAAGTCTGCAACCTCCCTCCGTTCTTCATTTTTTTAAATTGCTTTGAAAGTGGTCTTGAGACCCTTGTTGGCTTGAGGATGAAATTGAGGCATTCATGCCTAATGGTTTTAATCCTCTCTTGAGGGTTTCTACTAACCAACAACATGAAACCTCTTTCATGCTCAAGGTACTTGTGGCTTAGGCCATCTTTCCAATTAGAGGACTTTCACATTGGACTTAATTGGTTAAATGACTAATTGGTAATGTAAAATGTGTAAAGAAGAATTGGACAAGTAAAACATGACCAAGATAAGCATGTTGTCTTTGCATTGCATTGTGTTCAATCAGACGTTATATTGAACACAGGGTAGATTGGTCCATTTATACTCAAAGTGATGAAATGAGCCAATCTCCTTTGTCTCCATCACCCTTGATCATGCATGATAAGGTGATGGTCTTGAGTCTTGTTTTTGTGCATTTATTGAAAGTGTGCAACTTGGATCTTTGGCCATCATGCATTGAAAATGCTTAATTGGTGGTTTTGGATCCAAGAGTGCCAATCCTTTGATGTTTTGAGATGATAAGGAAGGGCACAGTACAAACATACCCCTGGAAAACCCTTCATTTTCCTCTGTTTGTGCTCTGTTGCAGTGTGATGACTCAAAGCACCAGTGGCCGGCAGTGGCACATTGATGGCCGGCAGTGGCTCACTCTTGGCCAGCAGATCACTTTCTTGGCCAGCAGGGGGCCGGCAGCAAGCATTCATGGCCGACAGGCCACTGGTGCAGTCCTCAGCATTGGTTTGGTAAGGTGAAGCAGAAAGTTCCTGGAGTAACCCTGCAAACAGAGCCTCTCAGGAGCAAACCGGAGAGCTTTTTAGGGAGAGAACTGAGTGCATGCATATTTAACTTCCCAAGGCAGAGCTGAGGCAGTGCTTTACATGTATAGTTAGCATGGTGTTGCTTTAATTAACTAGTTGCTAATTAGTTAAGTATTGTAATAATTAAGTAGCTTAGTTTAGCTATTTCTTTATTTTGATTTGTAATAATTAGTCTAATTAGTTTAATTAGATTAGTTAGCCTAGCTTAGCTTAGTGTAGCTTAGCTTATTTATTCGGACCCTCCTCCGAGAGGGCACAATGTTGTAATAAGTGTGCGTGTGTGTGTGCATGTCTTCCAACCCCACGTCTTTCTCCCTTTTATTTAACCACTTTCAATGGTTAGTTTAGGGTCATTTTCAATTAGCATACCTTATGCTTGCATGTTTGCACCATTCATTTGTCTTGCATGCACCAAGGTTCAGCACATCATTCAAACTGCATTGTACTTCAATACATATTTGAATACGTGTTTTAAAGCATGTTATCAAATTGTTTCATTCATATGCCATCTTAGATAGCCGAGCCTATTTAATTTGATATTGCATGTGTTGCATTAGGCATCTTGTATAGTTAGGATAATGCATTTTTCTAAATAGCTTTTGTTTTGGCTTGGAGTACTCTGTAAGTTTTACGCTTTGGCATACTTGCATGAGTGTGAGTGTTTCCATGTTTCGCATGCTTGCCATGAGGCTATTTGCTTAAATGATCAACTGCATGAATTCCTGTGGATGGAGGTTTTGTTGCTTGAATTGGAACAATTCGATAAATGTGAGTTTTAAGCCCACTTTGCGAAGTGGCAAATCATGTTTTAAAGCCCACCTTGTGAGGTGGCAAATCCGTGTTTTCAAGCCCACTTGCAAGTGGCAAATTCAAACCATTTTCAAAAATAATCGTGAGTTGTTTTGTTCCAAGTCTTGCGACTTAGTCTATAATTGCTTTCGTGTGTGTCACATAATAAAGCTAGTTTAAATAATCAACAAGAACACATGAGGTTTATTAAACAACATATTATGATAGTAGAGGCCAATCTTTGATCGGGCAAACGGGGGTGCTCATTTCAAGACCTTCCCCTCTCATACCCAAGTTCCCAAGCTGAGGCAACTTTGGTGATGACGAACACGTGGCCTTTTGCACGAGTCAGGGTTTCTTAAATTTCCCCAAAATAAAATATTTAGGTGGCGACTCTGTAATTTGGAAAAGCAGTCCAATTTTGGCATTATTTGATTTAAAATCTGATTTTCCAAAATGATTTGCTGGATTGGACTCTTTGGTGTTTAACAGTCTCATATTGCACTTTGTGAGATTAGATTCAGAACCATGACAGGAGTTCTAACTGTAGGACAGATTCGAGCCTCTCCGAAAAGGGGGTCACGAAGAAAGGCGAGCTATAGCGACTAAAAATATTTAGTCACTAATGGTGTAATATATATATATATATATGGTTTCCAAACCCAAACTAGCGCCTCTCTCTCTCTCTCTCCCTCTACCTCTTCCTCTTCGTTGCTCCTCTCTCCTCCCTCGCGGTCGCGGGCAACCAGAGCACCGATTCACCTCATTGTTGGTCACCGTTGCCTGAGATCCATCACTCATGGAATCTCGATCG
>JAPPVO010002257.1:0-25355 GCA_030407325.1 Camellia japonica
GCCTTTTCTGTTTTAGCTGGGAACTTCAAACTTCCTTTCCGAATTTGCTCTTGGATCCTGTCTCGAAAAACAATGCAGTTTTTAGTCGAGTGAGACCAAGAGTTATGCCATTACAGTATACTTTTCCTTTAAGTTCATCTAGAGATGGCAGTTTTACTCCTTTTGGTAACTTAAGGAAATTGGCTGCAAGCAAATGATCAAAAATGTCATTGCTTTTGTTAGGTCGAAAGAGTACTTTCTGTGAAAGTCTTTCTTTTTAAACTGCTGGTCGATGGTTGTATCCTTATGAATTAATGCTTCACAGATTACAGGTTCTTTGCCCACAATCTCTGCTGCACCGATCTCATAATTTGGATCTCTATAATATGTCTTGTACGAGGCATTATTTCGATATTGTTCCTCCTCTAGTAATGCTTCATATCGAGACACCTTATAGGTTAGTTCGACCAAATCCCTGAATTCAGTTGAATCAAACTTCTTTCGAAGCCTGAACTCTAAACCGTTTTGAGCCAATCTTACAAATTCTGGCTCTGGTAGGATGACTCTACATTTATTTCGAGCCCTTTTAAATCTGGCAATAAACTGAGTAGCCTTTTCTTCAGGCCTTTGACTCAATCTTGCCAAGTCTGCCATGGAAACCTCTGGCTCTGACTGGAAGAATTGGGCATGAAATGCCTCTTCCATTTGTTGCCAAGTTTGAATGGAGCCAGGTGTAAGGTTGATGTACCATACAAATGCTCTCCCAGTTAGAGAATTTGGAAACAATCTCAGTTTCATATAGTCATGATTAGTGAATTCACCGCATTGAGCAGCAAATCTAGCAATATGCTCCACCGTTGACTGGTTTCCAGTTCCATAGAAGAGGGTAAAATCTGGTATTCTGAACCCTCTTGGGTATTCATGTACCCTATCCACCCATTCTGGGTATGGTTTTTTGTATACAGGAGTCTGGACCCCCCGAGCCATCGGTCCACACATCTCCCTAACAATATCAGCAATTTGGTCCCTAGGGACCATATTTTGTGCCTGCTGAACCACTACTGGAGGGACGAACACAGGATTTGGCGGACAACCTTGTGCTTGTGGTCCTCTTGGTCCATAAGGTGGTAAATTTGGGACTGGTTGCCCCTGTGGTGCAGGTTGCTGTTGGGGGTGTGGGCAACCCCTTTGAGCCTGTCCTGCGAAAGGGCCTGCGAAAAGTGCTGGGACAGGCGTTGTGTCCCTTCCATTTGTGGGAAAACCCTCCAACCCCCCGGGTACAAATTCGAATAAGGGATTATTATACCCCTAGTGCCAGGTATGGCTTCGAACATGGATTTGTAACCATTCTTATGCCAGTTTCTTGTACTTGGCCAGATCCACCAACTTGGTGGCTTCACTGTTAAATACTGAGGCATTTTGGCCTGCTATAGGCCTTGAAATAGGTTCATACCAAGACTGAGGTGATGGTCTTTCATAGTTCTGAGTACTAGTTTGACCATTAGGCTGTCCATTAACTTGCATAGGCTGTTTATCTCTAGCCAATCTTTGCTGAGGGACATTTAAAACTTCCTCTGTGTGTCTTGTGTTTGTTGGTTGGTGGTTATTCATTCGATCCAAAAAGGATGTCGCCCACCTTTCCATTGTGTTCATTAATTGTTGTCCCATAGCATCTACTAAGCCATCCCATGGATTTGTTGGCTCGGTAGATGGAACAGTGGATGGTCCAATTCTTTGGTTTCGTCCAATATTATGAACATATGGTTTTGTCCCGAAGTACTGGTCTGTTCGACCATAGGTTCAGATAATATGGGGGTTTCCACAGGATGTGTTACCACATTATCCTCTAGATTAGGCATTTTTACCTCCCCTTCTACGCCTTCTTCCAAGCGTTCATTTTCTCCCTGTTGTCTTCGTCTAGCCATTTTAACAAGTCCCACTGGGCGTGCCAAAAATATATGTTGGCTTTTTGGCTTTTCGAAGGGTATTTTTGTAAATGCGAGCGTGCCAGCAAGGATCAATCAGTCCTTACAGAAATTCTAATTGCCAACCAATTATCAGACGATTGTGTTTTAGTTCTTTCAGCCTCAATGAAGAGGACTTTTACTGGTGGCTTGACTTAGGAGAAATTAAGAGAATAACAGTTAATATGAAGAACAATCGAAGTATTTCATTAACATGAATACTTACAATGGTCCAAACTCGACCTCGAAGAGGTTTACAGCAACAGTCTACTTGAATCTACTTGAAACTACTCCTATGAATCGAAGTGCAGTGCAGGTATTTAAAGTGCAGGAAATTAAAGTACAGGAAATGTAAAACTGGAAAAGAAAATATGAAGTAAAGACTGGTTTGTATGATCTGAGTCTGGGGGTTTTTTCTGGGGACCTCCTTGCTATTTATACTCCTCAAGGATGACCATCGAACTGCACTTCAAACTGTCGAACCGCTCCTCCATGATTGTTGATCATGCTGCCTTAGAAGTAGTTCCACTACGCCTTTCCTTGCAGTTGAACTTCCCTCTTGTATTTGAATTTGAATATGAGCAACCGTTGAAGCCACGTCATCTTGTATCTCTTTATTGATCCTGTGCTACTCAGATCACGTGAGAACCAATTTCTACTGCCACGTGTACGATTAAGATCGAAGACTTGAGCAGTCTCCCTATACTATCCTTGCTTTGCCACGTGTCGAACTATAATTGGCTTTTACAAAATATGTAGCCAACAAGTATTTAATAAGTTTTTAAAGATTTCGTATGTGGAATTGATGAATTTTGTTAATGTATTTTTGTTGTTAATATAGTGGGCTTATTTATTTAATTTTTTATAATAAGTAAAAGGTTGTGTCTTAAGCTTTCTTATTGATTTTTTAATTTTTATTTTATCATGGGAAGGTTATGGGCGTTGAAGATTATTATTCAGGAGATGACTTACAATCTAGACGTAGGTTGGAGTTTGAAAATGATATTCCAATGGGGGATGAAGGTGAGCAAATTGAATTACAAAACTCAGTAGCTACCATGAATGGTATAGATTTAGTTCATTCTAAAATTTCAAAAGATGTAATTCCATAAGTTGGCATGGAGTTTGAGACAGAAGAAGCGGCATATCAGTTTTATAATACATATGTATACAAAGTTGGATTTAGTGTGCGCAAAAGCAAAGAACATAAAGATAGGAGCGGTGAGATAATAGACAGGATCTTTTGTTGCTCTTATGAAGGTAATCGAGAAAATGATAAACGGGGTGTTAATGTAAAATGTCATCGTCCTGAAACAAGATTTGGTTGTTTGGTAAAGATGAAAGTGAAGTATTTTTGTGTGATTGAAAAATACCGTGTTGCTGAGTTTGTTGCTAAGCATAATCAGGGAGTATAGAAGTGACTTGTATAAGCTATGAAGATCCAAAGGCAATGATTGGAAGACAATACAAAGAGTTGTGTCGCTTGTGTACTCAATTGGCAACTAGAGCTGCTGAAACAAAAAAAAAAAACTTATAAAATTGCTTTAGATGGCCTTAACAAGATATTGGAAGAGGTGAATGCAAGTTTAAGAGGAGTTGTAATTGAGAAAACTTGTCTTGGGACTTCACATGCCAACAATAATTTGTTCTAGCAAAACGAAACCATATGCGTTGATGGCATTGATGTAAGATTTAGAGGTATTAAAGTTAAAGAGAGAACTTAGTAAGTCTAGCAAAAGGCCAAAAAGTGCTTTTGAAAGGGCTACTAAGAACAAAATATCTCATGGAAGTCGATTCTCAAATGATGATAACCTAATGTATGATCCTGTTAAACAAAGTGAATTTTCTCCATCAGCGCACTTCACATAGGTATCATTATTGTTATATAAAATCATTTGTCTTCCTTTTATTTTAATATAATCATATGTACTATAAAATAATTTGTCTTCCTATTTTATAATTGATATGTTCTCTCTCTCTCTCTCTCTCTCTCTCTCTCTCTCTATGGAATGATTCAATTCAAAAAACCAATAGCAACTCAATGCTCACTCAAGTATGGATGTTCCTACTGTGCAAACATTATTTCATCAATCGTCATAACTAACACAAACATCTCAATATGGATAGGTAAAGGCACCGTTTGGGAAGCAAGATTTGAGGCTTTTTTTTGGCTATTTTAGCCACAAAAAACAAAATAGGCTATTTTAGCCACAACAAACAAAATATCACATCTAACCCATAATCATTACACTCTTCTCTCACAAAAAATGTCAAAAAAAGCCAAAAAGTCCTTCCCAAACCAAGCTTTTTAGCACAGGCTAAAATAGCCAAAAAAATCAAAAAGCCAAAAAACCAACCCACTTCTCAAACCAAGCCTTAGTCTCTCATAAGTTCTCATTATTAAACTTACATTTTTTATTATTTATTTTGTGTTTTGTTTTGTTTTTTATTAGAGGGATAACTTATATGTTTCATTCGTGCAATTTTTAAATAAAATATGTACCAGGAAAATGATCTTAGTGCTTACAGTCTATTCAAAAATCAACGAGGGCCTACTAAACTGACTAATTTACTACAGGTAACTTGGTGTTTCTTACATGATTTATATATATATATTTTTTCAATTTAAGAAGAATATACCACAGAGATAACATAATTTTTCGTATTTACAAGCACAACTACCAGCATAAGGATATGATGGATTTTACTTCAATAGCATTCATGACAAAGGCCAATGAAAGAAGGACCAACATTGAAGTTTAAGATGACAATCATGACGGAATGCCTGCCATGATAGCTTTATTTAGCAATATTCAGAAGTTGGTTTTCATATGGGGAGGCTAAAGTTTCAAACAATTTTACAAATTTCCTTTTGGTTTACGCATGTGACTGAATTTTTATGTAAAGATTGACAACATTGTTTTTATTATTTTTCTGGTTATTATGAATTGGTGGCAAGACAATTGATTAGTAACACTTTGTTTTTGAAAGAGTTTAAGCAATATAAAATTATCTCTAGTTTTTATTTAATTTCTCATTGAAAGCTATTATCTTATTTGTGATTCTTGATCACTCACAGAAATCATGTTGTAAAGGCTCCTTTGTTGAACCAAATTTGAGCTAAGATTTGATTTTCCTGAACAAATTATGATTTGATTAAAAATGTCACAAGCTAACCATATGATTACTTGAGGATGTATTTTGACAAAATGCAACCACCTAGACATATAGTCAAACAAAAATATTTTATTATGTTTGGTTCATTGGAATAAAATTTTTACTTTTGATTTACTATGAAGATTATAGAAAATACATTGAAACTAGTTTAAGGGAATGAGAATTTCATAAGGCCATCTCCAACCTTTCACAATTTTTTTTTTTTTTTTTTTTAATCTATTTTGATTTTAAATTTCATAAAAGACTTAATTTGATATAAGTAATTCTATTTTTTATCAAATTTTCATCAAAATCTTTTTTTAAAAATTCCATCTTATCTCAAATTTCTCTTTTCTTCAAATTTGAACCCCCCCCCCAAAAAAAAAAGAAAAAAGAAAATAACCATCTCTAATGTCTGAGATAAAATTCAAGTTTGATAAGTTGTTGTGTGAGTGATTTTCTGATCACACTGCCCACCTTAGTGATTCAGCTGTAGAGCACAGGCAGAATAGATGGCACAAATAATAACACAAAGAATTTAACGTGGTTCGGCAAATTGCCTACGTCCACGGGCGGCAGATTCACTATATTGAATAAACAGTAAGAATTACAATTAACTCTCTGTAATTCTCTCTCTCTCTTTTTTCTCTAAGTTTGTAACTGTAAGTGTTACTATTAGCTTGTTCTCCCTTCCATTCTTCTTCTCAACCTCTCCATATATACACTAGAATAGAGATGGAGAAGCCATCAACTTTTGAGCTGGCTGCCAGCCCATTGTTGCGCTTTTGGCAGCTTTCCAGATAAAAGCTTTTCATTACATCACATGGCTTCTTGTGGCCTCATGGCCAACTCACATGGCCTCAAGGCTAGCTAGTTGGCGAGGTGTTGGCCTATAGCTTTCTTCACCTGGCTGGACATCCATCCGACCAAGATAATATTATCATATTATATAGGCAGGTATGGTCAATCTAACAGTTACCTCGGCTTAATTCTTTTGCGAGTAGCTCGGCCTTTGCATATTAGGCCGAGGTAGGAGAAAGGAGAGGCCTTTATCCGCTTATCCTGGATTAAGATATCTTCGGAGATAACCTCAGCAATTCTTAGATTACCTCGGCAAAACTTACCGTAACACGTGGCACCTCGGCTGACACGTCGGCGTCACCTTGCCACATGTTGGTACTCAGAAATATAACCCCACAGTTGTCAATTTGACAAATAAATAAAAAAAATTACTCTTCTTCAATCTGAAAGAATTTGAGATAATTTTTTGAACATCTTTAAATTAAATTAAAATGTAATAATAGAAATGAGAAGGATTAGAGATGCTTAGACTAAAAGTATGATCACCCATTACAATTCACATTCATTCTAATTAACCAAATAGATTACAAAAGGTGAGGTTGGGGTTTTTCATTATCAAAACAAACAAAAAAAATTATAACAAAAAATCAAGCAACACAATATGCGAAATCAATTGCTTATTTTTTGAGAACATGACTGAACAAGGTTTGGAATAGATGAAAATTTAAAATTGCAAACAAAACAGATCACATAAGAAATTTCAAGAAACTAATTGTATCAAACATATACTGCGTCTCAATACATGATACTTCGAATTCCATGCTTGTGGAACTCGACAATTTGTTGAGGAATGGGCAGAACTTGAGGAAGAAGCATAAAGAAACCCAATACAGAGCCTCTAGTTCACCTCTGCAACTTGTACTTTTTCTCAATTTCTCTTACTATGTTCTCTCTCTATATTGTCGAATATGTTGAGTGTTTTCTTTTCCGATGTACCCAAAAAAAAAAGAATATGTTGAGTGTTGTTCTTGAAAATGTAAAAGATGCAACAGAGAGGGTATGTAAATGAATAGGTAGCTAAATGAATAGGCCCACTTAATTTTAATTATAAAATATATAAAAGAGTTTCTGTTAACTTGACAGAGTTAAGTTTTGTTTAAGGACCTTGCTACATCCTAAAAACACTCCCCTAATCCCCCTAATTTCCATATCAAGTAAAAAAAAAAAAAAAAACAAGGAAACAGTTACCCAAAATGGAAATTAGAGGGATTAGGGGGACAGTTTTTAGGGCTCCAAATCATTTTCCTTTGTTTAAATATTAGACCACGTGGCGACCTGAGACGCATGGGACAGGAAGCCGGGACAGCAAATGTGTACAGGGGATCCGCAGCACCAAAAAGAAATTTAAAGTTAGGCACTATATATAGCACACCTAAGCAATAATCCTTGTCGCTTAAATAAATTTTCAGTGTGAGCATCCTTCCGAGTGACTAATATTAGGCAGCCAAGAAAATAAATCAAGTTCTTGAGTTTTCAAGCTTTTGTTCATCTACAATTTCTGTATATCAACCTAGATATGGTGATTCTAAATGTCAACTCTTCCAAATCAACCACCACTCAAGAGACATTATCAGTAGAAAGTCCCACCATTGAAACCCTTTCAAGCCCCCACGAGCCATGTTATGAACCAATGTCTGTACACAAAAAAATTACAGCAGCTGATGTTGATTTGGCGATTGATTTGGAGAGAGGCAAATATACGGTGACAAAGAATTTCGTGCCTTGAAATCAATTTGTTTTTTTAAGTATCACTCTACTCTCTCTCTCTAAAAAAACCTCCTCCCCAGGCCTCTTCTTGGGCCGGCCGACCGCCGCCTTTGGCTATGGCGGTCGGCTGGCCTAGCTCTTTCCGGCGTTGGTTTGTTAGTTTTTTCCTTTAATAAACTTGATTCCCCCATTATTTTCCCACCTAGGTGTGTTTTGTGTGCTGTGGTAGAGTTTTTTTTTTTTTGGTGATTCGGGGCCCGTTATAACTGATTCATTGGGGGTAGTGGTGTGTTGATTCATCAGGGGACGTCCAGGATCTTCATTCGAGCGCTCTTTTGCGAGTAGGAGCTTGAGGGGTGAACTCTGGTTCAAATTTTTGGAGAAGTATCAATGCTTTGTTTGGGCGGAAACATGGGTGTCGAAGTCGATCCAGATCTGTCTGGTTTTCATTCAAGCGCTCCTCTTCGAGTGAGAGTTTGAGGGGTGAACTTCTTCCAAATGTATGGAGGTGTCCCAGCGGTTGGTCGGTGTTTGGTTGGTGTTGGGATCTATAGTGGGTGTGAGAAAGAAGAAGAACTTGTGGTTTCAAAGATATTCTATCAGACTCAGCCGAGGCAATGTGATTGGTCGAAGAGGAGTTCTGGAACCACCGCCACCACCACTGGAGAAGAAATCAGTGAGTCTATTAGCAGAAGAGATAGCGGTGGCAGTGGGAGTTGCTCTTCCGAGGAGGTAATTAATCAGAGAGATGATCTGTCTACTGCAGCTAATGTTGGAGCTGCAATGTCAAGTTCAGCAGGGGAGGTGCAACAGCATAGGCGTTGGAGTTTTCCGGTGTTGGCTATGGAGTTTTCTCGGTCGGATTAGCAGCATAGGTGTGGGTATTGGTAGTTGCAGCAGCATAGGCGTGGTGTGGGCAGCAGCATAGGCGTGGGTGGTGTGGGCATTGGGAGTTGCAGCAGCATAGGCGTGGTGTGGGCAGCAGCATAGGCGTGGGTGGTGTGGACATTGGGAGTTGTAGTAGCATAGGCGTGGGTCTCGGCAGTGTGGGTTGTTGAATAGACTTTAGTTTGGGTGGTGTGGGCATTGGAAGGGCAGTAAAAAAGGTGAATAAAATAATTGGGTTGAATAGAGGAGTACAGCAGCTTGGTTTTTGGAAAAGAAAACTTTAGTTTGTTGAAAAGAGGATTGCAGGAGCAGCTTGGGTGATTTGGTGGATTGATTTTGTGGGGATTCATGTATTTTATTTTCTAGTTAAGTCCTTCTTAACTTTTTTGTTTAAAAAATCGTGAAGCCAAGGGGTTGGTTGTATGGATGAAAGTAGTAGTAATAGGGGTATTTTTGTACTTTCCGAATCTCCCTCAATGCATGTCATCTTCTTGTGCCTTTAATTTCATGCTATTAATAAAATTTTTCTTTGCTGATCAAAAAAAAAAAAAGAATTTTGTGCCTCCGATGACCTAGAAGTTGATAGTCAATCCATTTCCACACAAAACTCCAATGAGTCCTCATACCCATCAATCCCAAATAATGGAATGGCTCAATCAATGGACCCTGAATTGTATAGGGCGACAATAATTGGGACATTGATCGTTTCATTCGAGCATTGGAAGATAGAGAAAATTGCCTTGTGACCCAAGTAAGCCCCCAAGGAAACACAGTTCTTCACATTGCTGTGAACTTAGGCCATGATCGATTGATTGAGTTCATCGTCCATAACAATCATGACCTTGTCAAGGTTAAGAACTCTAAAGGCAACCTTTCGTTCCATTTAGCTGCAAGTGCTGAACATCTATCCACAATCAAGTCGTTGGCTTCTTCTCTAGGACAGAATGAATTCATGGACTTGTTGAAGGAACAAAATAAAGATATGAATACCGCGTTGCACGTTGCATTGAAAAAGCATCACAAAGAAGTGGCTTTTTTCTTAATCGAGGCTGATCTTGAAGTGTCACTTTATCTAAATAGTGAAGGGAAGTCACCCTTGTATATGGCTGCAGAAGCTGGGTGGGCAGATCTTGTTAAGCTTATGATGGGAAATAAACTGGTTGCGATTGGAAGTAACTATGTAAATGATAGAATGAATGGCAAGTCACTTGTGCATGCTGCCATTACCGAAAAGAGTAGAGGTATTTTTTTATTTTTGGTTGAGTTGCCGGTTTTATGTTACAGACAAATTTATCCCCTATTGTAGATGTTGGAAATGGTTATAAAATTCTAGGTAAAACCAGAATTTTTTCCTAAGTTTGGTCTAATTTTTAGGTGGGCCCCGTGCATCGATTTACACGGGTCAAAGTGGTAACGCGTTCTATGCCGCGTTGTGATTCACGTGGTATATTTGGTTGTTCAAAACCATTACCGAGTGAATGGGAAATTGAAGCCAAAGTATGCTCCATGGAAATGGAGTTTTGGTGGAAATTCCTTAAAGGTTCGAATAAGGCTTGTCCCACATTGATTTGGTGGGAGGTTTGAAAGGGTTTATAAGGCATGGGTTTGGTACTTGGGGTGTGCCCCAAGGGGTACCCAAGTGTTTTAGAGGGAGAGGTTATGGGCAAAATGGGCTAGACCCATTGGACTCAAAAATCACCACACGCGCGCGCGCTGCCGCCGTCCTTCCGAGCGGGCTGGCTGGGCGCGGGTGTGAGGTTGGGTTGGGCTTGTTCGGCCCAATACTAATCTTTTTGGGTCAAAAACATTTGAATTTAATTTTAGTTTTGGTAAAATAAATTCAAATTAAACTGGTTTGGTTTTATTGTACATCCAAACAGGGCCTTTCCCGAAATTAAACTGGTTTGGTTTTATTGTACATCCAAAGAGGGCCCTTCCCGAAAATAAACAGGTTTGGTATTAGTGCACACCCAAACAGGGCCCTTCCCGTTTTTTATATCTGTTTGAAATATAATTCAACAGATTCAAATCTGTTTGAATTCAAAGCCAACAGGTTTCATACCTGTTCAATTCAAATCCTACAGCCACCATTACATCTATAAATAGGACAACCTCATTTGGATTTAGAACTCTAATTTTCGTCCTTCATAATTCTGAAAACATTCTCTTCATGTTGCTGCATTATTTCTTGTCAGAGAGAGTATAAACACTTAGTGTGTTCGTTAGGCAAACAATTTGTAGTGCTGCTATTGTTTGTAGTAGATCATCCTGGGAGATAGACGTCCAAATTCTGAAAGCACCGTGGAGAGGACGAATCTGTCTTAAGGAACAGTGTCAAACACTGGACTTGATCAGATAATTATTCAAAGAAATTAATCAAGTAAGTTGTTTAATTTATTATTTTGTTTTATTTGTTTATTTAATCAGATTTTAATTTTGTTTTTGTAACAAAATAAAATCTGTTTTATTTATTTATTCTTTATTTCGAGTTTGATTTTTGTAATCAAACAAAATTCTTTCATTTCTTTATTTCTTTATATTCTGATTGTTGTTTAGTACACGACAGAATTTAATTTATTTAAATACAGTGAAGATTGTCCAACAATCTTAAGACAGACTATTTTTGGTATCTTCATTGTATTTAATTTTCTGTGTTTCCAAAGTAATATTTTGGTTGGAAAAACAAATAGTGGTTTATGCTATTTGACAGATAGTAGTAATATACTGTCTCTTTTCTTTGACAACTAGTAGTAATATACTGGTGTCATTAACAATTGCAGAATATTATTTGGTGTTACAGAAAATTATTTTGATAATATAAGAGACATAAATAGGTAACAGACAAAAGAAGGAAGAAGGGGTTGTCATTTTGTAATTTTAAAATTGTATTTAATTTAATTTAATTTATTTGATATTTGCATCTTTTTAGGAATAAGTTTATAACGTTATATTAGTTTCCTAGTCTTTGGGTTATCCTACAATATCTCCTAAATATCTAAATTATTGTTATTTAATTGTGTATATATTAAAACCTTCAACGTTGTTTCAAAAGACAACAAAAAATAAGTCTTTTTTCTCCTCTTTTATTCTGTTATTTTTTTTGTGAGTTCACTATATTGAGTTTACAAGTGAATGTTGGGCAATTTAAGGTTCATGAAATTTACTTTGTTGCACACAAGTGACTTCGAAGGTCGTTATATCTTGGGGAAGGAACACCATTCAACTCAGTGTAGAAGAGAGTGTATTGTTCCTAAGGAGAGCGTAATCTGTGTGCCTCAACCACCATACATGCTTCTGTAAACTTTCTCTAATAATAATAATAATATTTATTTGTTGTTTTTGGGCTATTATTAGTTTGGTATTTTTATTTTGAAAGTAAATCCGGTTTACTTTTCCTAGCAATCTTAGGAACGATAATTAGGATTTTCTATTAGAAATTGTTCCGTTGGTTATAATTTTATTTTGAACAAAAAAAATATGAGATTTGATGAAACCAATTCCTGCAAGCCTGAGAAGTTTAATGGTCAAAATTTTAGATGTTGGCAACAACAGATAAAATTTTGGTTAACCACTTTGGGTCTTTATTTAGTGATTCATAAAGCTACTGTTTCAAAAGGAGAAGAAAAGGTTTTTGAAAAAGAAAAGGATTTTGAAAAAAAATGAAACTTCTAAGGCTATAAAATTGTTAAGACGGATAAGGATTTAACTTCGTCCAAAAAATCTGATGATGATGATTTTGATGAAAAGATTATCTTTGTCATGGTAGGATTTTAAGTGCTTTATCTCCTTTTATCTATAATACTTTTTGCAATACAAAAACTTCTATTGAATTATGGGAAGCACTTGATTTTAAATATGGGTCTAAAGATGCTAGTCTTAAACGTTACTATGCTGAAATTTTTTTAGACTTTCATATGATTGATGGTAAATCAGTTATGGAACAAGTGCATGAATTTCAAAATATTTTGTATGATCTGAAAAAGAAAAGAAATGGATTTATCTGATATTTTTTTGATTGCTTCATTGATTAAAAAATTACCTCAATCTTTGTCAGAATTTGGTAGAATTTTAAAACAAAAACATGATGATTATACCTTTAATGAATTGCTAATATCCCTATATATAGAGAAAAAGCACCATGAAAAACAAGCTGAGTTTTTAAATTCTAATTTTTAAGCCAAGGCATATTTTGTAGAAAATCTTAAACCCAAACTTTTTAATTTCAAGAAAAATGGTGCACACAGGAATGGGGATAACAATCTTAATAATAAATCAAAAGGCAAAAATATTATTTAGAGAAAAATAGTGCCTTGTTAGGTGTGTGGAAAGACTAATCACACTGTTAGAGATTGTTATCATCAGAAAGGTCGATCCCATAAAGCCTGTGATCCTCCAGTAACCCCTAAACCACAAGCTAATGTTGTGACTATGGATGCCAGCTCTTTAACCTTGCTAGCAGGTATTTTCTTAGTGATCTCGAGTTAAATATTATTTTTAACTCAAATGATTGGTTGATAGACTCAGGTGCTAATATTCATGTGTGCGCTGATAAAAATATTTTTTTCACCTTATTATTAGGAATCAGACACATGAACTGTAAGCATAGGAAATGAAAGATTGACCAGGGTACTAGGTGAAGGACAAGTTAGGTTGAATTTGAGATCTGGCAATATAATCACCTTAGATGGAGTTTTGCATGTTCCTTATATTAGGAAAAATTTAATGGGCAAACTTCACTTTACCCCCTATAGTTTGGGTCGAGTGCGATTTACCTCATTACATTCGAATATCACCATATAACCTCCCTGTGGTTAATGGGTTGATATGCATAGTTAACACCGTTAACATCAGAAGTAAAAAGACTATTTTGCCCTTGTATATATAACCTTTGCTTAGCATTGCTCATTCAAAACACAACACATTTGTCTTTGTTTCTTCAATCATATACACAAATTCATATATATATATATATATATATTTGTGATCTTCATATTTTTGATCAGCTACAACATTGTCTTTTCAATTTTTTAAACATACCAAAAAATTTATTTCAGTGCCAGACCCTAACTAAATCAAGAAAACAAAAACCTAGCAATAAAAATCACCAATCTCAATAAACCACAGAATTGAAGAACTAAAACATACCCAGATAAGGAAACACAAAACCCCAGCAAAAACAAGCCATAATTGAAGAACTAAAACAAACCCATATAAAGATTTGAGAACCAGACCAAGAAAACAAAAACCCAGAAACCAAACAAATCAGAAACCCACTTCATGGAAGCTATAGATAGGAATAGCCACAGGGGGGTCCTCTGTCTTCTAGACCTACTCAATATCAATAGAGACATTTGGGACAGTAAGCCCATTAGAGACTACAAGATCTTCAGTATGTTCTTCATCAAGGTGAACCAAATAAGACCCAGGAGTTCCTTTACAATACAAAAGCCTGATATCAAAAGTCACATTAAAGCCTCGACCCAGTGCTTGGATTGAGTTATAGAGAGTAGTGAGAAGACCCTTATGACAGCGGCCGCGACTATGGCGTCTTCTTTATCGTTTTCTTCTTCTTCTTCGGCAATTGTTTGAGTCGAGAAAGCGACGAGCGACCTTTTAATTGGTCCCGATTGGACCATGAACATGGATATTTTAATCGGTTTCCTTCTTTTCCTTTGTTTGGTGGCCGAGAAAACCAAATCTGGATGATTGAAGAAATAGTTTTAATTTCAATTAGTTTTATCACTTCGTGGAAGATCACAAATATATATATGAATTTGTGTATATGATTGAAGAAACAGAGAGAGATGTGTTGTGTTTTGAAAAATGAAGATCTGTATATTGATGATGAAGATGAGGGTATTTTAGTCATTTAATTCGGAGAAAAATCATCTTTCCATGCCCATTTGCATATTAGGCGCGTATCATGCACGGCCTATTAGATTAGATGAAAATGGTAGCTGTGCACATTAACCCATTAACCACAGGGAAGTTATGTGGTGATATTCGAATGTCAGGGGGGCAATTCGTACCCGGCTCAAACCATAGGGGGGTAAAGTGAAGTTTGCCCAAATTTAATTAGTAGATCTTTGTTAGTTCAACAGGGTTTTAAAGTTGTTTTTGAATCCAATAAAGTTGTAATAACTAAGAATGGTAACTTCACTGGTAAATGTTATTTTCGTGATGGTTTGTTTAGTCTTAATGTTACTGTAGACACCCCATTTTTGACCGACCTTAAGACTCAGACGTCATCGTTTGTGCACGCGATGATCGTGCATGTTTGTGCTCGTTTTGAGTTTCCGGGGCTTTCGGCTGAGCGCCTTGTCTCGAGGTCTCTTAACTCTCTTCTTTTTGGCCTTGTTTTTGGACCGAACCTTGGTGCCTTTGCCTGGAGGAAAAGAGAGGCCTGTAGGCCACTTTTTATAGCTGTAGGCTACTTTTCCCTCTTGTAGGCCACTTGCAGTGGCCGATAGGCTAGTTTCAGGGGCTTTTGGCTGAGTGCCTTGTCTCGGGGCCTCTTAGCTCCCTTCTTCTTGGTTTGTTTTTGAACCATACCTTGTTACCCTTCGCCTAGAGGGAGGGGAGGGCCTGTCGGCCACTTTTGGAAGTTGTAGGCCACTTTTCCCTCTTGTAGGCCACTTGAAGTGGCCTACGGCCATTTTTTTGTTTTTGCAGATATTTTTGGTGCCAGCTGTGCCAGCTGTTGGGCACAGAATGCATTCTCCATACACATGTATGGAGGGATTCAAGCAAGCTCTAAGCTTGTCAAGCAAGCTTCTCCTTGCTTTGGTTATATAAGGGGAGGTGCTTCCCCCTTGTTGGGGGTTCAGAATTTTGAGAAGCAATTTTCTCCCCCTCTCTCTCTCTAGAATCCTCTCTCTCTTCTCTTTTAGTGCTTGAAAGTGAGCTTTCTTCACACCTTTACAAAGGGACTCTTAGTCAAACACCTCTACCTTGTTGCTGAGGCTCTTGGAGGATTTATTTGAGCTCTCAAAGCTTAGTTTTTGCCCCAGAAGTGCCTGTTTTGCTGTGGTTCTTCAAGGGTAAGTCTTTACCCTCTTTAAAGCTTTGTTTTAGTTGCTTACTTAGCTATCTTTGCATGCTTCTTTTGGCTTAGCTTTTAATTATAAAAACTTCTATTTTTAAGTGTTAAAGATGGTCGTTTAAGGTCTTGTTGGAGTTAGAGGTGTTCCTCTCCTTTTTGTGGCTTATTTTGCTTTGCTTTGTGCCATCTTTTAAGGCCTTTCAAACAACCTTGTTTTGGCCTTTTAACCACTAAATTCCAGAGGAATTTCAGCGGTAGAAAACTTGTTTTGAGGTCCCAAATAAGAGGGGGTGGTCCCCCTCCTCTTGTCTTGATAGCATGTGTTGTTGGCCCATCAAATGAGCATGTGTTTCTCCCTTCTTGAGGCTTGGTTAAGCATGTTTTTGCCACTGATTTGCCATGCTATAACTCTGTTTTTGGCTAGTTTGGTCACCTCTTGCATGCTTCATACACTTGTAGTGTAATCCTACTTGCTAGCCTAACATGCTTCATGTCTTAGCCTATAATTCTAGCATGTATTGGTTCCACTCCAGCATATTTTTGGCCATTATTTAACATGCTTCAACTCTAATTTTAGTTGGTGGGGTCACCTCTTGCTTGGCTTTTGTACTTGTAGTGCAATTCTCCTTGTAGGCTTAACATGCATCATGCTTTATGCCTCTAATTCTAGCTTGTTTTAGCTTTGTTTCAGCATACTTTTGGCCTTGATTTAGCATGCTTAAACTTTGTTCCAAGTGGTCTTGGTCATGTATGGCTTGCCTTGTAGGGCTATAGTGTAATTGGCTTTGCTAGTCTTGTGAGACCCCTAGCATGTCTTATTTGTGACATTTGTGTGATATAGCATCATTTGGCATGTAATTTCAAAGCTTAAACTTCTGTCATACTCTCATGTTTATCACTCTTTCATTGTGTTTAAGAGTTGTGCCCTTATGCCTTGTTTGTGAGCCAATACTTGAGCTTATCTTTCTTGCCATCTACACTGCGAGTCTAGCATGTTTTTGCCACTATTTTGACATGCCTTAGATCTGTTTTGAATGGTTAGGGTCATTTGAGCATTGCTTAGTATGGTTGTAGTGTAAAGGGCCTTGACTAGCTTTAAGTTTTGGGGCCTTTAACATGTTGTGTATGTGATATTTGCATGGTATGGCACCATTTGGCATGTAATTTCAGTGTATATAGTGTAGTCACACTCTCATACACTTCACTTCTTCATAGCTTTTGAGGGTTGTGTATCATGCCTTACTCATAGGCCAACATGTGTGCATGTTCTTCTAGCATTTTGAGCTCCCATTTCAGCATGATTAGGCCTCTGTTTTGGCATGTTTAACCTTTGTCTGGCGTATGTTTGGTCATTTGTGCTATGTATTGCATGCCTCTAGTGTTATGCTCTTTGCTAGCTTCAATGCTTTCGACTCCGAGCATGTCTTGCATGCATCCTTTTCATGCTTTGATGTCATTTAGCATCCTATTTCAGTGCTGAAATGTGTACCATTGCATGCCATCTTTCATTTGTTGTATCACTTTGAAAGAGGTCTTAAGCCCTTTGTTGGTTTGAGCAAGAAATTGAAGCGTTCATGCCCAATGGCATGATGCTTCTTTCATGCTCAAGAAGCTTGTGGCTTGGTTCGTCTTTCAAATTAGAGGACTTCTCATTTTTGGATTTAATCGGTTAAAGGGCTTATCGGTAATCTAAAATGAGTAAATAAAATGAATCAAAGTAAAACATGTCAAGATAACATGTTTGTGATGCATTGCATGTGTTTGGATCGGACGTTAATCCAAACACGAGAAACGAGGGACGTTTCATACTTGAAGTGATGAAACGTGCCACATTTCTTAGTCGCCGTCCCCTTTGATTGTGCATGATAGGGTGGAGGCCTCTTAGGTCTTGTATGTTACTTGTGCATTCATTAACTTGTACAAACTCGGCTTCTTGGCCATCGTGCATTGCAATGCTCGGTTGGTGGCCCAAGAGTCAAGTACTGCACTCCTTTGAGCTTGAGAAATGATAAGGAGGGTGGTTGTACACACATACCCTGCAAATGCCTTGCCTTGCCCCTTTGGTACTCTG
The DNA here is from genome assembly GCA_030407325.1 of Camellia japonica. Taxonomy (NCBI): domain Eukaryota; kingdom Viridiplantae; phylum Streptophyta; class Magnoliopsida; order Ericales; family Theaceae; genus Camellia; species Camellia japonica. Next base: position 17,669 of record JAPPVO010002257.1, read on the forward strand.
TTTGCAGCAAAACTAGAGTATGCAAAAGCAACTGGCCGATCGGCCAGAGGAAGTGGCCAACCGGCCACTTTAAGTGACCTACAGCCTTCCCTGGTGGCCGACAGTCCACCAGCTTGAAGATGATTCAAAGTGATTCTGGTTCTGGAGCAGAAGCAGCCTGGAAATTGGTTCAGTGTTCGGAAATCAAGGTGAATGCAAACAGAGGCAACTGGTGGCAAAGCGACGGATTTTTGGGAGGAAGCCGATCGAGCATGCATGCATCATTCGCCCTCGAGGCCTTTTAACTGTTTTGCTTAGATGGTTAATTCGTTGGTTCTGTACTTAATTAGTTAACGTGCTTAGCTAATCGATTTGTGTTGCAATAACTAATTAGTTAACTAGAATAGTTAATTAGTTTTGTTTTGTAATAAGTAGCTTAGCTTAGCCTAGCTAGTTAGCTTATTATTCGGATCCTTCGTCGAGAGGGCAAATGTTGTAATAAGTGTGCTTGAGTGTGTGCATGTCTTCTAACCCCACTTCTTTCTCCCTTTTACTTATCAGCTTTTGATGGTTAGTTTTAAGACATATTTCGATTAGCATACCTTATGCTTTGCATGCGTGCATCATTCATTTGTCTTGCATGCACCGGGCTCGGCGCATCATACAAACTGCATTGTATTTCAATTCCTATTTGAATACATATATTAAGTGTTGCATTCATATGCCATTTTAGATAGCTGAGCCTATTTAATTACATTTTTGCATGTGTTGCATTAGGCATCTAACATAGTTAGGATCATGCATGATTTCTAACTAGTTTTCTGTTTTGGCTCGGAGTACATTGTAAGTGTTTACGCTTTAGCATAATGCATGAGATGTGTATGTTGCCATGATAGCATGTTTGCCATGAGGCTATTTGCTTAAGTGATTAACTGCATGAATGCCTGTAGATGAAGGTTTCATTACTTGAATTGGAACAATTCATCAAAATGTGAGTTTTAAGCCCACTTTGCGAAGTGGCAAAATCATCATGTTTTAAGCCCACTTGAGAGTGGCAAATCTGCGTTTTAGCCTACTTGCGAGTAACATCTTCAAACCATTTTCGAAAAACAAACATGAGATGTTTTGTTCCAAATCGAGCGATTTAGTCTATACTTGTATACTGTGCGCATCACATAGTAAGCTAGCTAATAAACAGGAATAAGAACACATGTGTTTTCAAAACAACATATTATGTTAGTAGAGGCCGATCTTTTGATCGGGCGACCAGGGGTGCTCATTTCAGGACCTTCCCCCCTCGTACCCAAGTTCCCGAACTGAGGCAACTTTGGTGATGACGGACACGTGGCCTTTGGCACGAGTCAGGGTTTGCTAAATTTCCCAAAAATAAAATATTTAGGTGGCGACTCTGAAATTTGGCAAAACAGTCCATGTTTGGCGCTTTTGATTCAAAATTGATTTTTCAAAACCAATTGCCGAATTTGGACTCTTTGGTGATTTATCAGTCTTACATTGCACTTTGTGAGATTAGATTCAGAACTGTGACAGGAGTCCGAACTGTAGTAGCTAGAACCCAATTCGCGCCCTCGTGCGCGGAGCGAGTTCGGGCGGTCTACAGTTACGGATTCTGATTTAAATAAAATTACATATTATTCTTTCTCTACTTCTTCTATTGCTAAAGTAGAATGTTCTAATACTTGGCATGGTAGACTTGGGTATGTAAATTTGAACACTATTAAAAGAATGATGAGTTTAGAATTAATTCCAAAATCTGTAATTAATTTAAAGGAAAGATGTCAAGTATGTGTACAAGCTAAACAAACCTTTTAAATCCATTGAAAAACATATATTATTACGTTTGTTGATGATTTTTCTAAATATTGTTATGTATATTTAATAAGTCACAAAAGTGAATTATTAGAAAAAATTAAAATATATAAAGGTCGTGTAGAAAATTAGTTCGAAAAGAAAATTAAAATCTTAAGGTCTGATGGAAGAGGTGAGTATGCACCAATAGAAATGGAAGAGTTTTGTGAACAACATGGAATTATTCACCAACGGCCTCCACCTTATTCACCACAATCTAATGGAGTAACAGAACGTAAAAATTGTACATTGCTAGATATGATAAATGCTTTGTTAGCTAGTTTTGATTTAGCTAATAATTTATGGGGTGAAACTTTATATTCTACTTATCACATATTAAATAAAGTGCCTTACAAAAATTGGGAAAAAACACCTTATGAAATTTGAAAAAATCAAGAGCTTAGTTTAAAATATTTCTTAGGCCTTGTAGACATCCTATTTTTGACGGCCCTTATGATTTGGATGTCATTGCATGCACACCCAAAGATAAGTTTATTTGCTTACCAGTGCTCGAAGTCCTTAGCGGAATGCCACAGCTTTGAACTTTTCAAACCCCACACTCTTGTTGCCTCATTCTTGGACTAGACCTTGGTTTTTCAAGCCTGTAACCCTTAGTGGCCTGCCAGCCACCTTTTTGGGCTGCTGGCCATCACTATTGGTTGCCGGCCACTGATGTGGCCTGCCGGCCACCAGTGATGGCCGGCTGGCCACCGGTTTCTTTTGCAGATATTTTGTGTCAACTGTGCCAGCTGTTTGCATAGATGCTTGCATCTGCTCCCACGTGTAGGGTTGGATGTTCTTGAGGAGAATTCATGTTTTCTATATATAGAGGGCCTCCCTCTCATGTTTGAAGGTTAGAAAAATTTTAGAGCAAAATTTTTCCTCTCTCTCTTCCAAATTTATGCACTTTAGCCTACAAATCCTTAACCTTTGCCTATACATCCTTAACCAAACCTTCTCATCTTTGAGCTGAGATACTTTTGAGCTTGGTTTGAGCTCTTGAAGGGTGTGTTGTCTTGATTTGTTGCCTAGAATTGGTCTTCTCTTCAAGAGGTATAAGGCTTTGCTTGTTGCTTTGTTTTATTTGCTATTATTCTTGCTATTTTCCAACTGTTTTTGGGCTATAAAAACTCTATATTTTTTGGCTGAAATTTAGGTTCTAAGGACATTAAAGGTTGAGGGGTGATTCGCCCTTCTTTGCACCTTGTTTTGGAGGCCTTTTCTCTTGTGTTTCCTATCCTTTTACTATCTTTTTTTGAGCTTTTAAACACTGTTTTTCAGAGTTATTTCATTGGCCAAAATCATGTTTTGAAGTCCAAATTTGGAGGGGTTAGCCTCCGTTCCTTATGTCTTGCTTACTAGCCTAGTTTATGCTATGTTTTAGCATAGTAATTTAGCTATTGTTAGCTCAATTCCAGCATGTTTTAGGACTTATTTTAGACTGTTTTAGCACTATTTTTGGTTGATATTTGCATTTGAGCTTTGTTTTGCATGCTTGTAGTGTAATAGTCCTCACGAGTTTGGTGTTCTAGGCCTTAGATACCATCTTGTTTGAGTTGATTGCATTTATTTATGGCTTTCCATACTTGTGATCACCCTTAATCACCTTTACAACCTCTCTCCTTTTTTGGATTTTGTTTTGCTTTGAAAGTGGTTTCAAATAATTTGTTTGTTTAAAGCATGAGATTGAGATGTCATGCTTAATGGTTTAATCCCTTTAGGGCTCATTACCAATGGTATGATGTCTCTTTCATGCCTAAGACAACACTTGGTTTGAGCCTTCTTTCCATTTGGAGGACTTAAACTCACCATTGGACTCAATGAATTAAAGGATGGTTGGTAATTTAAAATGGAGTAATAAAATTGAGGCTAAAAAGGTGCAAGATAATAAAAAGTGTTGTGTTCAATCGGACTTTAATTGAACACATGGAAGCTTGAGCCATTTCATACTTATTAGTGATGAAATGATTCAAGTTTCCAAGGTCACCACTTCCCTTGATCAACTCATGAAAGGGAGGAGATTTAAGTCTTTTTTTGTTGCATTTATTGAAATTGCACATTTTGATTCATAAGCCATCATGCAATGAAATTGCTTGAGTTGGTGGTTTGTGAACCAAGTTTTCTACTCCTTTGATTTGTTCATGAAAAGGAGGAGTTAGTTGTGTAAACAAACCCTTGAGAATACCTTGTGCATGCTCTGTTTGTTCTCTGTTGCAATAGAGTGAACTGGACAACAGTGGCCGGCAGGCCATTGTCCATGGCCGACAGACCACATTTGATGGCCGCCCGGCTATCACTGGTGGTCGGCAGGCCCTCACTACTGGCCGGTCAGCCACTAGTGCAAAATTCAGTAGTGTGTTCTTTGAGCAGAGCTGAGTTATTTTGGAAGTGGACAAAGGTGTAAGTGTTCTACTGTGCAACAAAGACCTTTCGGAAGCAAAACAGTGGCTTTTCGGGTGGAAACCGAGCACGTGTGTAGACACCCCATTTTTGACCGACCTTAAGACTCAGACGTCACCGATTGAGCGCTCGGTGATGTTGCATTTTGTGCTCGTTCAGAAGTCTCAGAGTCGCGGCCGTGCGCCCTGCCTCCGGACTTCCGAACCCTCTTCTACGCCTTGTCTCGGTTTGCGAACCAGACTCGGTTTTCTCTGTTTTCTTTCCTGCGGGAAGGGAGTGGTCCTGTAGACTATCTCTCGGTGGCCGTGCGCTACTTTTCATGGCCGTAGGCCATTTTGCCCGTTTCGAAGCCCGGTTCCCGGTTTTCGGAGCCGTCAGGTCGTGTGCCTCGGTTCGGGACCGCCCAACCGTCTCCGATTCCTCCGGTTCTTGGCATGTACCTCTGTTTCATCATAACGAGGCACACTGGGGTCTCAGATACCCACTTCGTGGCTGAACACCACTTTCGGTGTCTACAGCCGGTTTTCGGGCCCCGAACCTCGCGGTTTGAGCCCCGAGCATTCATTTCGCATCGATTTCTGTTCATTCTTGGCAGGTACCTTTATTTTATCATAACGAGGAACCCTGGGGTCTCGGATACCCACTTCGTGGCTGAATGCCACTTTCGGTGCCTACAGCCGGTTTTCGGGCCCCGAACCTCGCGGTTTGGGCCCCGAGCATTCATTTTGCATTAGTTTTTGTTCAATTTTGGCAGGTACCTCTGTTTTAGCCCCAGGAAGATCACTGGAGGGTGGGAGGCCAGTAATTATCCCAGATAACCATTTCTGCTCTTCCGGCGCCCGTTTTGCTCACTTCCGGGCTAATGTTGAACACCCTAGGCCCATTGTCTTCCAACCAAAGCTACATATTTGTGATGAGGGCACATGGGAGGACCCTAAAAAGGGATGGCCGGCCAGTAATTGTTTGTTTCATTTTTGAGCCTCTCCTTCAAGTGAATTGTTGTGACTCCTGTTTCACAGTTGCCAAATTCCAACCATGGGGCCTTGTTCTACACACCTAGGAGGACACCAAGGTGTGGTGGCCGGCCATTAACTTTTTGTTCCATTTTTGGCCATGGCCGGCCGGCCATGAGGAGTGGCTGGCCGACCAGTGGGGTGGCCGGCCGGCCATCTTCAAGAAAAGGGGGTGGCCGGCCTGCTTCCTGCTTTTCAACCCTTTACAGCTGTCCAGCTGTATTTCCAAAATATCCTAGCCTCCGGGGGATATTTTGGGAGGGAAGGCTTGTATGCATTTCCCTCCCTTTTACACCCCCTTTTGGTCCTTTTAAGGGGATGGCCTCCTTCTTCTCTAGGGTTAGAAGAATTGACCTCAAGACTTCCTCTTCCAAAGCCTTCATTTCCATAGCCAAAAAACTCAAAAATTCTCCAAGTGTCTAGCTCCTCTCTTCATCAACCCTAAGCACCACCATCCCCACTTCCATTCCAGCAACAAGGAGAGCTCTTTCAAAGGCTAAGAAGCAACAAAGTCAAGCCAAGAAGCAAAGAAAGACTTGTCTTCAAGGGTAAGTCACCAATTCCCTTTTTCTTGCATTTTTTTGCATCAATTTTCTACCCTACTTGCTCTCTGATTTGGGCTCTGACCCCTTCTGATTTTGTGCTTATTTTGAGCCCCTCTACAACATTGTAGAAGAGCTCAACCCTGTTTGAGCCCTCTATGGCACACTTGCTTCAATATCACTCTTTATGCCATTAAATTGCATGCTTTGTTTGGATTATGTGTGATCTGTTTTCGAGCATGACATAAACTGTGAGTGTGCTTATTTTGAGCCCCTATTCAACATTGAAGAAGGTCTCAACCTTGTTTGGCCTCTCTATCATGCACTTGCTTTGTATTTCCTTCAAATTACCGTAAAATTGCATGGTTTCTTTGGCCTGTTTATGATCTGATTTTGAGCATGCCATTAACTGAGATTGAGTTTATTTTAGGTCCCTCTACAACATTGTAGAAGGGATCAAATTGTTTTGAGGCCTCCATGTTGTACCTCTCTTTATACCTCCCTTTGGCCCCATCTTGAATGCCTTTTTGAGCTTACTTAGATCCTGTTTTGAACCATAATCAGTACTGAAAATATCCTTATTTTTGCCTTCTTGTCAAGTTTTGTTAAGGGTCCAAAGTTGTTTGATGCATGATTTTGGTACTTCATGTTGTACCCTCCATTTTTTCCGTAAAATTGCATGCTTTGTTAGGCTTGCTTAGATTCTGATTTGAGCCTTAATCAGGCTTAGAAAGTGTCTTAAAATGACCCATTCTTCATGTTTTGTTAAGGGTTCAAAGTTTTTTGGTCATTGCTTATGGTACCTCATGTTGTAGCCCTTTATTGGCTCATTTTTGCATGCTATTTTAAGCATATCTACATACTGAATTGGAGGATATCATCTACTGTAAATGTGCATGTTTTTGGTCCCCCTTTAATTTTGTAGAACTGATTTTTCTGGTTTGAGGATTGTATATATTACTTGCTTTGTAATTCCCCTATTTTCCCCCATTTTTGCATGCTATTTTTGCCATACTTGTGGTTGTTGTTTAGCCTTGCTTTGTACTGAAAAAATGCCATATTTGGGGCTGCCTTGCTACTGGTTTGCATGTCATGATCATGTTGTGCATGTTTAGTAGGGCTGTAGGCCATTTCGGGTGCATTACATCGCATTTCGGGCATCGGGTGTAATTTTGTCATAATTCGGGGGCTATTTGTGCATCATTTTAGCTGCTGAAATTGGCATTTTCCATATGCCATATGTCCAATCTCATTCGCATGTCATTTCTGTGCCTTAGGGCCATGCCTCGGTTTGCGTGCCCGTGTGCACGCATTTCGGGGCACTTCATTTTTGTCTCGCGGCAGCTTATGTGAGTGCGGCTGAGGCCCTCTCATGTTAGTGTAAGCCCAATTTGCATTCCGTATGTCATTTGCATTGCGTATGCCACCGCCTCGGTTTACGTGCCCGTGGGCACGCATTTCGAGGCAGCTCATTTTCATCTTACGGCCTCTTATGTGAGTGTGGCTGAGGCCCTCTCATGTTAGTGTAAGCCCAATTTGCATTTTCCATGTCATTTCATGCTTTAATGCATTGCCTCGGTTTGCGCGCCCGTGTGCGCGCATTTCGAGGCACTTCATTTTTATCCGACGGCCTCCCGTGTGAGAGTGGCTGAGGTCTTCTCACGTTGGTATAAGTCCATTCTGCATGCCGTATGCCATTTTCGCATCATTACATTCCGTATGCCATTTTCTCGGTTTGCGTGCCCGCGGGCACGCACTTCGAGACATCTCATTTTAACCTCATTACATATTACTTGCATGACATTTTGCATTCTGTACGCATCGCCTCGGTTTGCGCGCCTGTGGGCACGTATTTCGAGGCATCTCATTTTTATCCGACGGCTTCTT
>JAPPVO010002258.1:0-21101 GCA_030407325.1 Camellia japonica
TTTGACTTGTATCTTGGCGAGTCTGTTAAATCTGCGGCCTTGTTTATGGTAATTATCCAACCTACACTTGTAAACCGAGTATTAGAAGCACAAATGGGTGATTTTGAGGTGGAATCCCCCGAGAGAAGATTTCCAATGGGAAGGTAGAAAGAGGCTTAAGTGTGTATCCCGACCAAAGTGTAAGATACCGTGATCGTTTGTTCGTATCGGAGTCTTACCGAGAGGAAGTACTCCGAGAGTTTCACCATTCACGCCTTGCGGTGCATCCGGGAGGCACAAAGATGTATCATGATCTGAGTCGCCAGTTTTGGTGGAGAGGTATGAAGAAGGATGTAGCCGTGCTTGTATCGAAGTGCCTTACTTGTCAACAAGTGAAAGCCGAACATCAGAGGCCAGCGGGTTTGTTGTAACCCTTGCCTATAGCCGAGTGGAAATGGGAGCATGTTACAAAGGATTTTGTTGTGGACTTTCCGAGGACTCAACAAGGCAGTAATGCCATTTGGGTGGTAGTGGACCAGTTGACCAAGTCAGCACACTTTATAGCTATGCGGTTAAACGATTCGGTAAACTATCTTGCCGATCTTTATATTAGGGACATAATGAGGTTGCACGGAGTCCCTGTGACGATTGTTTTGGATAGAGATCCACATTTCACAACTCAGTTGTGGCAGAGCTTGCAGAGTGCCTTGGGCACTAGATTGACCTTTAGTACCGCTTACCATCCCCAAACTGACGAACAGTCAAAGCATATTATTCAGATCCTTGAGGATATGCTTCGAGGCTGTGTCCTTGATTTTAAGGGGTCGTGAGAGAGACACTTACCCTTAGTGGAGTTTGCCTATAACAATAGCTTCCAATTGAGTGTTGGCATGGCACCATTTGAGGCCTTGTATGGCCAACCATGTAGATCCCCTGTGTGTTGGACCGAGGTGGGTGATGCACCTTTGTTGGGCCCAGACTTGGTTTGAGAAACGATAGAGAATGTGGCATTTATTCGTAAAAGGCTAGCTATGGCCTAGAGTCGCCAGAAGAGTGATGCCGACCGTAGGAGGAGACCCTTGTCTTTTGAGGTAAGAGACTATGTGTTCCTAAAAATATCACCTAGGCGGGGTTTGATGAGGTTCGGGAAGAGCAGGAAGTTGTCCCCTCGATTCATTGGGCCTTTTGAGATGCTTGAGCGGGTCGGAGAGGTAGCTTACCGTTTGACCTTGCTGCCACAACTTTCCAGGGTTCATGATGTGTTCCATATTAGCATATTTCGGAAGTATAAGCCGGATCCATCGCACATGTTGGATTGGACCAACTTAGAGGTAGATGAGGATGCTTCGTATGAAGAAAGACCGGTGAGGGTCTTGGATACCTAGGATCAAGTCTTGCGAGGCAAGACAATTCCCTTGGTTAAAGTATTGTGAAAACATCATGGGGTTGAGGAAACAACTTGAGAACGTGAGTTGGAAGTCCGTGAGAAGTATCCGGACTTATTTGTTGATGTTTGAGCTTGTATTGAGGTGTTGATTATGTTAATGAGACATGAAAACATTGTATATGTTATATATGTTTTGGAAACATGAATTTTACACAAAAATATTGAATGTGTTTTAGAAAATGTGAATTGTATATTCAATGTTGGAACTTGTGTATCGAGTTGATGAAAATGGATGACTAGAAAATGGGTCATGGTGATGAAATTGATTGATTATCATTGTTGGGATTGATTTAAACATGGCTTTAAAACTTGCTTTAAAATTTTGGGGACGAAATTTCCTAAGGTGGGGAGGTTGTAGCACTTGTGTCCTTCAAAGCTTTTGGGAAGTGTATTTAAATCCTTTATTTTATTTTAGGAATCTTTGGGTTGTTGTATCTTAGTTTTGGAGGAGTAAAAATTGATTTAAACTTGTTGGGAATTGCTTGTTCACGCTTGTTTACGTTGAAAAGTTGTTTGGAAACCTAAAAATCTTGTGCTGGGGTTGACACCGGTCTTGGTGGTGTCGACACCTTCATTTTGTTGTTGGCCTCAAGGGTCGACACCAGTCTGGGAAGGGTCGACCCTTGTCCTGAAATTTGCTTGCTAAAATTTGGTGTCGACACCAGTCTGGGAAGGGTCGACACCTTACATGCTGTTAAACATAAGTGTTCCAGCTTTTCTTCATAAGGGTCGACACCTTTGTTGCAAGGGTCAACACTTGCAAACTTTTTTCCAGATTTTTTAGTTAGTTTGGGCCCTAATTTTTGGAGATTTTGACCAGATCTTTTGGGTTGACTTTGGGGTTTATTTTTATTTTGACCTAGTACTATAAATAGGTTCACCACTTAATCTTTTCTTTACTTTTCCTTCTCCTTTCTCCTTCTAAACCATGAAACTTTCTCTTTCTCTCAAAAAGCACTTTTTCACTCAAAGATCCTTAGATCTACTCACTTGAAGACCTCTCCTTGCCTTGCTCCTTTGAGATTAATTGTAGAGCTTGTCAAGAGCTTCATTTTGATCGGAACAAAACGTCGTTTCTCCTCCGTCGACTTTTGGGCTTTTCTTCCTTCTCCCTCCTCCCTCTTCTAAGCTTGAGGTAGGGACTTTCTATACTCTTGTATGATTTTTAATTTGGGTATTTGATGATATTGCAAATAAAGGTTGGGATTTGGGTGATTTTAGACAAACCTAGGGTTTTGATTTTAAAATCAAAAAGAGGGGTTTTCAAAGTAAAGGTGTTGAAATGTGTATGGGTATGGATATGAGGTTGGGTTGTATCAAACTTGTTGATTTTGGCAAACGGGTTGTATTTGGGAGGAAATGGGGTGTTGTCCTAAAATGTTTCAAATGGTTATTTTGTATAAATCATGGAATTGGTTTAATAAAGGTGAAATTAGTTAGATGTGTATGTTAATGGTGGAGTTGGAAAATTGTCGTTTCTTGTCGATGGACATATGGATAATTTATCTATTGTAAAGTTTGTATAACTGTTTAGAAATATTTGTTTTGGGCTATCGGTGGAGGATATCTATGATTGTTGTAGAAATTGCATGTAGACTAGGTGAATTGAAATTAATCTTTTGTTGGTTGTCATTGAATATGACTATTTTATATACATTGTATATGTATGATTATTTGGGAGGAGAAAGGGGATGTACTCCATATGTGATTATGTATTTATATACATTGTATATGTATGAATGATTTTTTGAGAAAGAAGGGGATGGACTCAATTATAATTAAGTTGGCTAGAGTGTCTTAGGTGAAAGTCCCGAAATTATACATGGGTGCCTAGCCCGCGGGCGAAATATCCGTAAAATGGAAATTATAGCACTTGTATAGCCTATGTTTATATGGGTCCCGTTTGACGGCTGCCCGCGGACGAAATATCCGTGAAATGGAAGTTTGAAGTGCTTATGTGTATGTGTTGTATGATTTGAAAACCATTGAACTGTAACCTCAGTTTGGTTGTTGAGAAATAATGAAATCGACTCATGTATTGGAATGGATTGAAGGGAAATGAAATGAAATGTAAATTGGTGTTCTATGACTATATAAAATGTGATCTTTTTACTTCCGTATTGTAAAAGCACATTGCTTTATACCATTGGCTCACCCTACTTGGGAAAAAATATTCAGGTGCTGGTGATATGCCTTCGTCCAGGACTTAGCTTGGGAGAATTGTGGAGTTGAGAGCTCACATTTGTTTATTTATATTTATTTGCCTTTTGTACAAGCCTAGGGCTTTATTTGTATTGAGCCTTTGACTCTTTTTTGTTGTAACCAAGCATCGTCTTGGAAAATTGCAACCCTGTAGGGCATGTTTATCTTTCTTCCTCTGTTTTGATTGGAACATATGCTATAGATTCAGGGTTAGGCTTTATGAATGTATGATTGTAAACGCGCCCCGAGGGCCTCATGCTACATTCGGACTCAAATTGTCACAGTTCTTAATCTGATCTCACAATGTGCGATGTGAGATTGATAAATCACCAAAGAGTCCAAATCCGACAAATCGTTTTGGAAAACTGATTTTTGTAAAGAAGTGTCAAACATGGACTGCTTTGCCAAAATAGAGTCGCCACCTAAATATTTTTATTTTTTGGAGAAATTTAGGAAACCCTGACTCGTTGCTAAGGCCACGTGTCCGTCATCACCAAAGTTGCCTCGGCTCGGGACTGGGTACGATTGGGAAGGTTAGCTTGAGCACCCCCGCTCGCCCGATCCGAAGATCGGCCTGTACTAAGCATGATATCGAGTTTTTGAAAACATATGCGTTCTTATTCCGGTTTAATTAGCTAGAATTACTAGGTGATGCGCACAACACACAAGTATAGACTAGATCTCCTAATTTGGAACGAAGCATTGCATATCCGTTTGTTTGGAAATGGTTTGAAGTTTGCTACTCATTAGTAGGCTAAATATGGATTTCGATGAATTATTCCAATTCAAGCAATCCAACCTTCACCCACAGGCATTCAGGCAGTTATATCACATAAGCAATTAGCCTCATGGTAAGCATGCTGTCATGTTAACATTCACATACATGCAAGATGCTAAAGCATAAACACTCACAGTGTACTCCGAGCCAAAACGAGAAACTAGTTAGAAATCATGCATGATCCTAGTTCATGTTCAGATGGCTAATGCATCACATCCAAAATGCAGTTAGAATAGGTTCGGCTAATCTAAAATGGCATATGAGATGCAACAATTCGATACATGTATTCAACTTGGAATTTAAATACAATGCAGTTAGTATGATGCGCCGAGCCTGGTGCATGCAATACAGATGAATAATGCAAACATGCATAGCATAAGGATGCTAATTGAAACGTGCCCTAGAACTAACCATCGTAAGCGGTTAAGTAAAAGGGAGAAAGAAGTGGAGATTGGAAGACATACATCACACACACGCACGCTTATTACACAATTGCGCCCTCTCGACGGAGGGACCGAAAGAATAATACAAATCAAATAATTAACTACCTAACGAGCTAACTAATTATTACACAAGACTTAATTAATTAAACAAATTAACTAAGCTACTGAAAGCAGTAAAGCAGCCTCGGGAAGAGGGATGAATGCATGCATGCTTGGCTTCGCTCGGAAATCCATCGCCATGTCATGTTGCCTCTGTTTACACTGCTCTGCACCTCTGAAAACTTTGCAAGTCTCAAGGAGGCTTTTGGATCACCTTTTGGGTGCTGTGAGAGGCCATCGGCCAAGAGATGAGGTCACCAGCTAAGAGGAACTGGTCATCGACCATTGTAGGGATATCGGCCAACCATATATAGCCGGCCGGCACTGAAGATGGCCGACCAGCCATCTCTTCCTGCAGAATCCTGTTTTGCTGCAGTAGAGGACAGACAAAGCATGACAATACATTTTCAAGGAATGTTTGCACCACCACCCTCCTTATCATGTTTGAGACTCAAAGGAGTATGGTTCTCGACTCTCGGGCCATCAATCACGCATTTCAATGCATGATGGCCAAAGGAGTCGAGTGTGCATTTTAATGGAATGTACACAAAACACATAAAGGATCCCCAACCTCTATCATGGTTTATCAAGGGGCAAGGGATACATGCTTAATGCTATGCAACCTAGGCATGCAAGCAAGCTAATGCAACATGAGCATGCAAACAAGCAATGTGCAATAGGCATACAACTTAAACAAATAAGCATGCAAGGCATGCAACAACAATGCCAATGACAAACATGCAACAACATGTGAGGCAAACATGTGACAACATGTTAAGCAACTAAAAAAAAAGAATGCATGCCAAATGCATTACAACTTAAGCATGCGACATGTCATGGACCAAGTACACAACAAGGCACAATCGAACTAGCATGCTACAACATGCAATTTATCAAATATGCAACAAGTATGTGACAACATACAAGGCAAGCATGCAACAACATGCGGAGATGGACTTAAACTAAAATGGACAGCTCTCAAATAGGTCCAAATCAGTGGCCAAAATGCTATGGAAATGAATACAAAAACACATACAAACATGCATGCCAATTGGCCTAACACTTAAGCATAGAAGGGTAACTCTTAAGCACACTTAAAAGAGGATAAACATGGACAAATGACATACATTGTAAGCTCTGAAATCATGTTAGAAAGGGTGCCAAACCAACTAAACAAAGCAAGCAAAGCATGCGACAAAGCCCAAAACTTGAAACTAGCTACGGGACTCAAACCAAGGCTATATAAAGCAAGCCCCAAAGGGCCAAGGGGACCTAAAATAGTCCTAAGGCAGGTCTAAACAAGACCAAAAACCCACTTAGATGGCGTCTAAATGGCCTAAGCATGGAAGCATACACAATGGTCCAAACATGGAGCATAAAACAACAACTCTTTAAAGCATTAAAGGAATGACAAATGCAAGTATATGAGCATGCCATATGGACTGAAATGACATAGCAAGTGATGCCAAATCACTGAAATAAGCCAAGTAATGCATGCTAGGGGATTTAATACACAAAGCTTACAAGCTAGATTGAACCAAAGCTATACAAGGCAAGTCAAGAATGACGAATACAACTCAAATAAGATCTTAAACATGGTAAAACATGAACAAAATCTTCTTTAAGCTAAGCCAAAATCATGCTAGAATGATAGTCAAAAACATGATGCATGTTAAGGCGAATAAGAGGATTGCAAGGCAAGTACATGAAGCATGTAAGAGGCCATCAAACCAACTCAAAACAGAGGTATGTTATGGCAAAACAAAGCCTAATACACACTGAAATGAAGCTAAAACAAGCTAGGCATATAAGCCACCAACATAAGCCACTTATGCTAACATTCAAGACAACTAGGAGAGGGGATGGCCCTCTCCTATTTGGGACACCAAAACCACCTCTCCACCACTGAAAATTCTCTGGATTTCAGTGGTAGAGAGACCATGCAAAGCTAATAACAAAAGCCAAAATGGATGGCCAAAAACAAGGCCTAACAAGGCCTAAGAGGGGAGAAACAACCCCAAACCTCAAAGAGACCTTAAACAAAGTTCTAAAGCAAGAAAAATCAGAACTTTTATCAATTATAAGTTAAGCTCAAAATAGCATGCAAGATAGGCTAAAAGCTTGTGCAAAAATGGGGAATAAAGAGGGTAGTTTCTCACTCTTGTAGAACCTCTTCAAGAACAAGGCTCCAACAAGTTTTCTGAGTCCAAACCAACCCAAGAACACTGAAATCAACCTCCTAGCACCTCAGCAACCAAGGATGGTATTCTAGTGTGTGCTTGTGTGCAATAGTAAGACAATATTACTATTTTGAGCACAAAACAAGACTAAATAAGGAAGTATAGATACAATCCTATATCTATCCTCTCAAGAACAAATTTTCTGAACCTTGAAGGAATGAGGGGGGGCTCCCTCTTTATAGAGGCTCAAATCCTAAGGCTTCCAAGAGAAGCCAAGGAAAGAGCAAATCCCTCCATACACGTGTATAGAGGGGGTTAATTGTGGATGCCAGCTGCACTAGCTGCCATAAAATATCTGCATAAAGCAGATGAACAGGGTTCGGCCACCAAAAATGGCCGATCGACCAACGCAAGTGCCGGTCGACCAAATATAGTGCCGATCGGCCAACACTCTTGGCCGATGGCCTCATGCCATGGCCAGTGAGGTGTGGGGATGGCCAACAAGCCACCCTCTTCCCTTAGAAGCAAAAACACAAGTGTTTGGTCCACAACCAAGAATAAAACAGACAAGCTAAGAGATCTTGAGGCAAGACGCGTAGCCGAGACCTCCGAGAACTCAAAACGAACACGAACATGGATGATCATCGAGTGTTCAAACGATGACGTCCAAGTCTTGAGGACGGTCAAAAATGGGGTGTCTACAATGATACATATGCTTCTCTTTTGTATATCATATTGAATTAATGGAAGATAACTTTATTATTGTTGTTGACATATAATGCTTGGTGGATGTATCATTGTATTATTTTTGGGGCGTGACATTGCATACCAGGTATTGCTAACTTTTGTTTGTTTTTTTATTTTTATTTTTATAAGTATTTAGTAGTTTGGATTGCTTGATTTGAAGCTTTAAAATTTCAGTTTATGCATGGATCTCAGTCCCCTGAAATGAAACTTAATTTATTAATATTTTTGAAGTAAAGTCTCATGCTAATCAATATATGTACATATATATATATTGATCAACATCAGGGATTGTTTTGTTTATCAAAAAAAAAATCAAGGACGGTTCTGACTAGTTAGGGAAAAAAAAACAGGGGTTATTTACACTTTGCCACTTCAACTATCACTGAATATCATTTTACCCCTCTTAACTTTAAAGCCATACTCTTAGACCCCTCAACGATAAAAAAAAACCTGTTCCATCGTGGACAAAAAAAACCCCTCAACGAGAGACCTATGAAAGAAAATGGGACTCGAATCGGGTTCCCGGTTTGGGAGTTAGATTTCGATTTCGGTTTAGGCAAATTAGTTTCTTAAGAAACTTAGAATTCAAGGTGTTGACGCCCCAAAATCACCAAACAGCGTCAGATTAGCACGAAACTTGGCACACACGACCGCCTTGGCATGAGAGACTTGTGGGAGAAAACGAGACTCGAATCGGGTTCCCGGTTTGGGAGTTAGAGTCAGATTTCGGTCTAGGCAAACTAGTTCCTTAAGAAACTCAGAATTCGAGGTGTTGACGCCTCAAAATCACCAAACGACGTCGGATTAGCACGAAACATGGCACACACGACCGCTATGGAATGAGAGACTTGTGGGAGAAAATGGGACTTGAATCGGTGTCACGACCCAAACCCGCCCCTATGGGTTTAGCACCATAACTGGCAAGTAACCCGTGATTACCGAAGGCCTGCTTAACAGTAATAATAGTAATACAGAGTACAGGGGCTGGCGGAAGCCAAAACAGTAATAAAAGATGTCCAATGAACTGTGACAGTCTGTATGCAAAAAGACTTTTTATAACATGTTCACATTCAGAACAAAAGCAGTATGTACATATAACTTATACAGACATTCAGGTTAGGGACCAAATCCCTACCATAACAGTACAGTGCTAGTCTCAAACAGTCTATACAAAACAGAAACAGAAAGGGGGAATCTAAAACACCCTAAAGCAGCCTTGGCTTGGCAGCACTTGAAACCTCGCAGTGAGGCACAATGGTTGGCTTGACAAAACAAGAGCTAACCCAATGCTCCTAGCTCCGGTCCGGTGCCTGGACACCTACATATATATATAAACAGTGAGCTAAAGCCCAGTGAATAACATATGCGTAAAGAGGTTAAGAATGAATGTCCTTTCAGTATTTAAAACAGTCAGTTATAACAGTATATCAGTCATTTAGTCATAGCAGTCATATGTGGTACATCCCATAGCAAAACAGTACAGTAGGTCTTAACAGACCGAACAGTCAGTTGATGGCCATCATATCAGTAAACAGTAATGGTTCCAATATGGGAACCGACAGAGATCTCTGTAACAGTAGCAGTAACAGTAAATTACTATAGATGCCACGAATACAGTTCGCAAATAGGACAAATATTCATTCAGTAAGAAATATCAGTTCAGAAAGCAGTACAGTTGGTCATTCAAAAAATATTCATGATTGAATATATCTTTACAACATTGTTACTCACAGAGTTCTAAGCTACAAATAGGCTAGTGAGTGTCCTCGGATACCAACCCTACACAGTTATAAGATGAACACACACTAAGTTGCACGTTTGGGAAACAATAACTTAGTCCCTATCTTGACTCGGTGTGGTTCAATAGCATTATCCTTATTAAGATGCCTTAAACTAGGCTTAGGAATGCCTAGGATGGAGTGAGGATGCAAAGATGCACTTTAAAACACTTTTCAAATTTTTGCTGAACAGGGGTCCTGCTCGAGCGTGGCTTTCTTCACTCGAGCGGACATGCAGACAAAAGAGCTACGCTCGAGCATGACTTTTCTCGCTAAACTGCAAAAGTACTGGATGCATGAAATTCACGCTCGACGGGCGCTCGACCCCCGCTCGAGCGTGAGACACAAGTCCTCGCTCGAGCGTGCATTCCCTCGCTCGAGCGGACTGTAAACACATGCAAAGTACTGGATACACCCATTTCACGCTCGAGTGTTGCTTTTCCTGCTTGAGCGGACTGCATGAACTCAGAGTGTACGCTCGAGCGTAGAGTTCCCCGTTCGAGCGTGGATCCAAAATCTGGAATTTCCAGATTTGTCTCCAAGTATGAAACTCAACATTTAAAGCATCAAATTCGATCCTTTTGGGCTAATTTTCTGGAAAACACTTTAAAACTCATAATATGACGTGTTTCAAAGATCAATTTGCAAAATCAAAGCCCAAAGGTAGTTCAATTGAACCCATTTCCAAGCAAAACTTCGAGAACATGATGTACATGCAACATGCATGAATTTAATCAACTTCAAAGCTTCTAATACAAGAACAAATGAGTCTAAACTTCCAAAAACATGATGAATTCATGGACCATAGCTAGAATGTAGACATGCATGTGGAGATTTCCATGAAATCAACTCAAAACTCAACAATGTAAACATGCATGCATGGATTACCACTCAATTCAACATTTTAAACCAAATCTTGACTCTAAACTGTAATTCACCAAGAACCATGCAAGAAGTAACTCAAATTCACAATGGAGAAGATGAATTCTCTACCTTAGGTCCTCAATTACAAGAATGGAAGCTCAAATATGCAATTCTTCTACAATTCTTCCAATTCCAAGCAAGAATTCTTAGTTGAAACCAATTTCTCTCACTCTTCCTCTCACACGGTTTAGGCTCAAGAAAAGGGCTGAAGAAATGTTGTGTGATCAAGTGTAATTCAAGCCTCAAGATGTTAATAAAAGTGGCCCACTAGATGGCATTTTGGTAATTAATGCAGCTAATGTAATTTAGCACTAATTAATCTAATTTAATCGTACCAAATCAAATTTCAATCAAATCTACCATAAAATCACATAAATTCTAATTAGCATAAAACATTAATCAATTTCTGATTCAGCCGCCAATAAGGCCTTCAATTTGCAGTTCAAAACATAAAGCATGAACAGATCAATTAATAGTCAAACAGATAGAAATGCGTTTAAACTAATACACTCAATCAATCAGTTCAGAATGTCAGTCAAATCAGTTACTTAATCATGTTCAGTCACAGTTTAGCAGTAATCAGTGGTATTATCAGTAAACAGTGGTGAGGGTTGTCACAATCGGGTTCTCGGTTTGGGAGTTAAAGTCGGATTTCGGTCTAGGCAAACTAATTCCTTAAGAAACTTAGAATTTGAGGTGTTGACAGCCCAAAATCACCAAATGGCGTTAGATTAGCACGAAACTTGGCACACACGACCGCCTTGGCACGAGAGACTTGTGGGAGAAGACGGGACTCAAATCGGGTTCTCGATTTGGGAGTTAGAGTCAAATTTCAGTCTAGGCAAAATTATTTACTTAATTATCTTTGTAATTGTATAGTAGTTAGATTTTTATGTTTTTTTTTGTTATTAACATATTAATACATAATTATATTGTCATTAATTATTTTTGTTTTTTGTTTTCAAATATTTTCCGTGTAGGAGTTTGCTTCTTGTGGAATACATGCCTGTGAAGAATGCGACTAACTTTTGTTTTTGTTATCCACGGAGAATGATGATGAAAACTTTTGTTTTTGGTTTATGTTCTTTTGAATTGTAAACAATATTATGTATTTAAACATTATATATGTATTATGCAATATTATATAGTGGGGTAATTTTGCTGATGTGTAGTTATGAATATAAGAATATTTTTATTATGGAGAAATTGTTATTTCTATACAGGATTTATTATTATTATTATTATGCAATTATTGGTTTCCTTTTCAATTTTTTTCGTTTAATAAAGGTAATTTGAATATTTTTAATAATTCTATTGCAGTTTTTTTTTTTAATTTTATTTTTTGCGACGGCACCACATCGTCGCAAAAAACAGTAGAGTTAAAATTTAATTTTTTTGGCGACACATGCAATGTCGTCGCAAAAAGAATTTTAGCGACGAAGGTCATGCCACCGCAAAACAAACATATCGCGACAACATTGTGTTGCCGTCTCAAATAAAAATTTTAGTGACGATACAACATTGCCGTCATAAAATGTCTCATTTTTTTATATATTATAGGCGATAGTAAAATGGCATCGCAAAAGACCACATTTGCTGTCGCAAAAAAAAGCGACGGCATCATGCCGTCACTAAAACGTTTTAGCAACACCCTATGTTGTGACCCCCTTTGTTGTCGCTAAAAGTCATTTATTGTTGCTAAAAGTTTTTTGAGACGGCATTAGGAATGTCGTCGCAAAAAATTGAAATTTTTGTAGTGTAATATAGATATAGATAGATATATCAAGCATCTTATGAAAGTCTCTTTTGAGTAGAGGATTAAATTTTTTTTTTTTTTTGGTGTGTGTCTTTTAATCTATTTTAAGTTATATAATTTTTCTATTTTTTTAAAAAATAATTAAAATAAATTTTTAACCAACTTTTTAAAACAAGCTAAGACCTATAAATGAGTTAAAAATCACTTTTAAACTTTTAACCAACTTTCCTCCCTCATAAAAAAGAAAATTTAAAAATAACTTTCAATCATTTTTTCAAAACCCTCGAGTGATCTCAATTGTGACCTCAAACATACCAAAACTCATCAACAAAATAAAATCACACCGAAAAATGCTCTTTCTAGTTTATTCTCCTTACTTCGCACGTTTCTCAATTGGACAATACTCTATACTTCCCCATACTAGAAAACAGATACACTCGCATCGATAAACTTCCCCGTGACTAAACTCCACAAATCATATACTTCCACGTGGATAATCACCCATAAATACTGCGAGTATCATATATCTAAACATACTCGCGAAGTACGTATACGATTTTGGCCCATCGCATACGATGCAAACGCTTTCTTCACTTCCATACCATTCCACGTTTGTCTACTTCTCCCTCTCTTGATAGACTCCTACTCTCTCTCTCTCTCTCTCTTATAATACTCTGTTGCTTTTCAGAGAGTGAATGCTTGCATCAATGGCGTCTAGGGTTTGGATCTGCTTGTTCTTGTTCGTTCTCTCTCAAATCGCTTCGTCATTTGCCTCTGAAAGCGACGAAGCACAATCGAAGGAGTTCGTTCTCACTCTTGATAACTCTAACTTCTCTGATACTGTTGGCAAACACGACTTCGTCGTCGTCGAGTTCTACGCTCCATGGTAATTTTTCATTATTATTATTATTCAATTCTCTTCCTTTTTAATTCTTTGTTTTTCGTCATGCTTTTTTTTTTTTTTTTTTTGGTAGTTTAATTTAGTTGTTTGGTATATCAAGTGAATTCATACAATATACCTGTTGTGTTGATTGGCAGAGACTTTCATATTGAAATCTGAATTCGAACATGAGGCTTATACTTTGTATTCCTTCTTTCTATATGAAGGGGTAATTAATTAAGGATTCGATCTAAATATGGAACATAAATGTGAAACAGTCCGTGTTGGGTTGATTGGGCATCTGATATTATCAATTTGAGACTACAAAATATTTGTAATTTACAGTCGGTGATTGGGAGGTAAAATCAATTCTCTCCTACCCAAACAAGTTAAAGAAGTGAAAAGGAAAAGGGAGAGAAACCACAATTTGAAAATCACTTTTTGATTCTCTTCAAAAGTGGAGAGATTTAGGGAGAAAATGAATGAGGGTTGACAAACTGATGTGGCACCTATTAGTCAACTAGGTCCCATTTCACCTTCCAAAAATGTTTTATCACTGAATGACACATTCCTTTGTAAACAATCATAGTAAAAAAATGTGTGGTTATATAGCATTTTCCAATTTCAAATATCAATCATATGTCATCCACATCAATATCACAATAAAGAAGGGAAGTTAATAGACACAAATTACAATGACATACATGGAAAGTAGTTGGGAATAAAATTGCAGGCCACCTTGCCAAATCCGCTAACTAGTATCACCTACTTGAGCATGCCTCTTTTAGCTTCTCTGGTTGAGCACACACACCCACCCTTGTTTCAAATTGTTTTCAACTACAAGGTCTACGTGACTAAGTGTAGGTCATCCTTGGCTGATTTTGTGACATAAAAATCACACATGTTCTAAACTAATGCATTATTCTCATGCAGTTATTCCTGAGATTAGATCAGACTGGATCAGATCACACTTTGTATTATCTCTGATGATCTTTATTCTTGAACACTTGGACACTTTCATACATCTAACTTGCACATCTAGCATTTGTTTGTCAACACACTAAATCCTAAATCCTGGAGCAACTTTTGCTTGGTTTTCAGGTTCGTGTCACTTGGCATTGGTCCTTCTTGATTGAAAAGAGGTCTTATGCTCTGTTATTTAATTGGTATATGCTGTCAATTTTTTTTTAGGTTAGTCTCCCTTCGTTACTGAGAACAAGTGTATGAGACAGTAGATGTCGGAGAAGAAAAGGCCACTAGCGTTTCCTCCCTAGTTTCTTTTCCCTACGCGCAACACAGCTGTTGTGCAGTAGCCGACCCAACAGCCCCTGTTTCCTCTTTTCTTTCTCTCTCCGTACACCATGTTTTTGTATTCTGCAACATTGCTGGCTATGGTGAGCGGTCAGTTTTGTATTCTGTAACTCAAGCTTGTGTTAACAAACTTGAGCATAGAAACATTTGAAGCATGAGCTTATACAAATAATACATCTGAACTTTCATTTTTATTCTTTACCCTTAAAAATCAATCAACTGTAACTAAATTAAATGGGTAAAATGGATATCATGTTAGGATAATTTCATCATTTCAAAAAGTTTACACAACATCAAATATAGAGTTCACACCAACTTGGGTTCTCCTTTTATAGATAGATTAAATTAGATGATCTAATTTGAAGAGTCAAATCAGCTACCCTCTTGCCCTGAATTAGTGTAGGACTTAATAAATTCATTTGAATGATTACTTTGATGCCTTTTACATATTTGGCCAGGAATTGGAATCAGTGGGTCTTGGAGTTGTAGAGTGTTGCATGGTGATGTGCATGCATGTGCTTGTACTTTGAAAACATTTGTTGTGAATTATGAATGATTTCTTTTCTAGATGCAAATTGAGTTTGTCTTTTGGTCAAGTCCTAAGTAGTTCAGTGTCAATACACAAGTTTGCATTGTATGAGTTTCCTTGCTAACCACCTGCTTGTAGGCTTACTGAGTTAACTCTGTTTGCGTGTGTTTCTTCCTCCCCATTGAAGATAAATGATACCTAGGAATGCACTTAAGCCCTTTGTACCTTAATAAACAGCTTATTATGTGCAGCTGTTCCTTGAACTTTATATCAAGATACCAGAATAAACATAACATGCCATCTACGTTTACTTCTCTGATTGCTATTAAAATGTCTATGTTTTCATGGATGTGATTACAATTACATTTTCATGTTGAATATTATGGAAAGTACTTTTCAACAAATTTACAGTTTATCTTGTTTTTATGCTTATTTTGTGTTCTGTAACAGGTGTGGCCATTGCAAAAAGCTTGCTCCGGAGGTAATGAAACTATCCAATTTCAGAGATTTAGCTAGAAATTTCATCAAGCTTTGGATTGTATTTTAGAGGATAATATAGGGGTATTTGGGATGATCTAAATAAGTAAAATTTTTGACTTTTTACGAAAAAACGTGAAATATAGGTTGGGTTTGAAGTGATGTAGTAGAGAGGTGATGTAACCCAAATAAGATAAACACCCCTATATATGCTGATACGGTATATCTATATTGATTTGCAGTATGAGAAAGCTGCATCTGCATTGAGCAGTCATGACCCTCCCATCATTCTAGCAAAAGTTGATGCTAATGAAGAAAAGAACAAAGGGCTTGCAGGTGAATTTGAGATTAAGGGTTTCCCCACACTTAAGATCTTGAGAAATGGAGGGAAGAATATTCAAGATTACAAAGGTCCTCGGGATGCTGAAGGTATTGTTGCTTATTTGAAGAAGCAAAGTGGTCCTGCATCTGGTGAAATAAAATCTGTGGAGGATGCTAGTGCTCTTATTGATGGCAGTAAGATTGTCGTTGTAAGTGCCTTATACTTTCTTGTTTTCTATTCCCATATATACCCCTTTCATGATTTTGGAGATTAAAGGCATTTTACATTCTTACAGGTTGGGGTGTTCCCAGAATTTTCTGGAGAGAAGTATGAGAATTTCACAGCTGTAGCTGAAAAATTGCGGTCTGAATATGAGTTTGGTCACACTTTGGATGCAAAGCTCCTGCCACATGGAGAATCATCAGTAACTGGGCCAGTAGTTAGGTTGTTCAAGCCATTTGATGAACTTCTTGTTGATTTCAAGGTATCAGACTATTGGTACATTTTTAACGTTATGCATTGTATAATTTGTATTGATTTTATCATAATCTCTCTATACACACACACACACACACAACTACTCTATTCCTTACAGGAGGATACAATGTATCTAAATCATGTTGTATGCTTGCAGGATTTTGATACGGATGCTTTAGAGGAGTTTGTTGAAGAAGCTAGCACTCCTGTTGTGACTCTCTTTAACAAAGACCCTAGCAATCATCCCTTTGTTATTAAATTCTTCAACAGTCCCAATGCCAAGGTGAACAACTGAATCATACTTTTTCAGTCTGCCTAACAGAATTATATTTAGAAATACTTGACATTTCCACAACTTCACTGATGTTGGTTGGTTGTTGTAAAACTGAATATTATTTATCATGTTCTTTCTCTTCCAAATTTTGAACATGTTGCCTTGACTTTTACTTTTCCATCTCACTGAAAATTTGAATTTTGAACGTGTTGAATTTTGTTATTTTGAATTTTAATAGCCTTTCTCTGGTTGTAAACATTGGCTTATAAATAGTTTCCTTTTCCTGCATCTGTCTTTTCATATCGTTCAAAGCAAAATGCCTGTATCAGTTGTTTTTACTTTGTTGCTTGCCTTCAAATTCAGGTTTTGGTAGAACAGTCATTATTTGGAAGTTTCCTGGTTTTGTGGATCAGATGGTTGGTTATTTTTTTGGAGACTACCATTTCTGGCATACCATTGTACCCATCTCGATATGACCTCATATTGCTTAGCATATAGCATTTTGAGGATTATGCTCTGTTCTTTGACATGTTCCTTCTTGTAGACCTGCTTTAAAGAAGTAAATCGCTTTTATTTTTGTTTATTTTCCTTTGTTAAATATATATTATTTTTTTCTAATGAAAATTTTTGGAATGGCTAGGCTATGTTGTTTCTGAATTTTAGCAGTGGGCTTGTTGATGCTTTTAAATCAAAATATCGTGATGTTGCTGAGCAATACAAAGGACAGGGCATAAGTTTTCTGCTGGGTGATGTTGAGGCTAGTCAAGGTGCATTCCAGGTTAGTATCTTTTGGTCTGTAGATTGCATAGTTATTTGATATATCTCATTGACTTGTTGATTATAACCGTCAGTTTCAATGAACAGTATTTTGGGCTCAAAGACGATCAGGTGCCTCTCATCGTCATACAAACCAATGATGGGTTGAAATATCTTAAACCAAATGTGGAGCCTGAACAAATTTCATCATGGGTGAAGGAATACAAGGTGGTGATTGCTGCTTTGAGAAATCGATGATTTGTTCAATAGGAATGATCTTTTAGAAATTTGTATTGGACAAATCGCTTTTCTTTGATAACTTTCTCTTCTTGAGTAATCTATTTCATATTTAAATTTTTTTTTTGGTCCTGTTAATGAAGGATCCCATCAAAAAATGATAAAGATTGTTTAGTTTTAAACTTTTAATGTGGCCTTCCAGCAGGAACTAACTATAGTAAATAATTACAGGAGGGCAATGTGCTTCCATACAGAAAGTCTGAACCCATACCTGAAGTTAACGATGAATCTGTTAAGGTGGTGGTTGCTGACAGCCTCCACGACATGGTTTTCAATTCCGGGAAAAATGGTGCGTATTAACAGTAATTTGTTCAGCATTTTATTTGTAACTTGGGATTAGTGTCTTATTTATTTATTTATTTATTAATTTTTTTGTGTGGTCCTTATGTCAATTAGAATTGCTGGTCTTTTAGCTTGAGCATTCTAAGTTTAGTTCAGGGCTCTTCCCATGCGATACGTTCAAGTGAAAAAAAAACAGAACTTTCTTATTCTATGCCTTGGGTATGGATAATCTCTAAAGTTGTCATTTTTTTCCCTCCCCTAAAAACATGGCTTGAGGAACAATGCAATTCTTTTGTTGCCGATCACACACACACACACACACAAACAAAAAAAAAAAGAAGAGAGAGAAAGAAAGAAAGAAAATGAACAATGCCATAAAGAAACGGTGTTATTGTCTATGATGTATATACCAATTGATTTTGCATAATCAATTTGGATGTGGATGATGATTGGTTTGGAGTTCAGAAAACCAAGAAAAAAGTGATAGACATTCACATGATATTTTATTTATAATTGATATATCTGGTCATGTTTGTTCTGCAGTTCTGTTGGAATTTTATGCACCCTGGTGTGGTCACTGCAAAAAGTTGGCTCCAATATTGGATGAAGTTGCTGGTTCATTCCAAAGTGATGGTGATGTTATTATTGCAAAGATTGTAAGATTTATAACCCAAACTAGCTAGACAATTAACTTCTCGAAGGAATATATTGCTTTGTCAGTGTAGTTGTTTAATTTCTGCAAATAGTGTGCTCATATGCAGGGGTGGAGGGACGGGGTCTTAAGGGAGGCCTCGGCCCCTCCTACATTTTGATAAATCCCACTTTTATATGTTTGTATTTTTTTAGAAATTTTTGTATCCCATATAATGCCCCCTCCCAAACTTAATTTGGCACCCCCAAAAATTTAAAAAATCTCACTTTTTATTGGAGTTGTTTTTCAAAATGTCTCATATAATGACCCTCCAAAAATTTATTTGGAGAATATAGTCTATTTGATTGTTGTGATTTATGACCCTCCAAAAATTTATTTGGATAATGTAGTCTATTTGATTGTTGTGAAATCACATTAAAAAAAATATTTCCTTAAATTTTGGTGGAGAGAATTGGTTTCTTATGTGGATTCCTATTTTATTTATTTATTTTTTAAATTTTGGTTCCAGCCCTGATTGTTTTTTGAATTCTCATCTGTTATTCTGTCTGCTTGATATGTGTTTCTCCCATGTATCTGCTGTTACAATTTTTCTGCATTGGTTTGATTTTGACTTGCTGGCTTCATCTGTGTAAATGTTGATCCTTTATTTGATTGTTACTAATTTTATTCCTAAATTTAGCTCACAAAGAAGAGCAGGGGAGCATTGATGTATCTTATTTATAATGAGACTTCGTAGCTTTTATTTTATCTATTTGGGATTCATGTGTTTTGAGTGGTCTCGTTCCAGTTGAAACTGTGATTCTATCCCAACGCGAATGTGGTTCTAACGAGATTCTTATTGTTTTGAACCATGGAATTGCAGTTCTAGAGTGGCAGTGTCACCCCCTTTGGGAGATTTATGCAATTATGTTCCTGAATCACTTCCACTATTTTGTACTTTGTAGGATGCCACTGCAAATGATATCCCGGTTGATATGTTCGACGTGAAAGGTTATCCAACATTGTACTTCAGGTCAGCAAGTGGAAATCTGTTGCAGTATGATGGGGATCGTACCAAAGAAGATATAATTGACTTTATTAAGAAGAATAAGGATAAAACTACCCAGCAAGATCAGCAAGATCTTCGAAAATCTGAGCTGTAATGAAGGTAATGTTTCTTCATTACAAATTTACAATTGTCTCTTCATTTAAGGCAATGGTTTCAGATCGTAGTCTGATCTGATCTGATTTAATTATAAAATATTTTTATTTGCCCCATTTTTTTGGTGGAAATGGAAATCTTTGCCAGCCTAATTAAATAACTACACACCCAAAAATTTGTTAGTTGTGCAAATGATACATTCTGATAACATTATGAAGGTTAATTATTTAACAATACTGGTGTCTGCACCATCAGTAGTATATCTTGTGAACACTACTTTGGCAATTAATTATATTCTTTTGGGTTCTGTCTTCTGTTGTTATGGAGTTTTGCATAATAGAGTATCCGTGGTCTGAGCTCGTGGAATAATTGATTTTATAAAAGTAACAAGGTTGCTGCTTGAGGTTTATTGTTTGTCTTTATACTGACGATATATATTTTTGTATATTTCTGTTGATTAAATTCTGGGGAAAATAGAGTAATAGGAAACGGGACAAAATTTGTGAACATGAACACGATTTTTGTTTGGAAAGTGGTTCTTGAAAAGTTTTTAGTGAGAAAATATAGCGTCGCATTTTTATTTTTCCTAGTTTGCCGATAAAGGCAAAAAATGATTCATTTAGCTGACCCTGTGGGAGACAAGATTTGTTCGGTTTGGTTCTTTTGTGTTATTTTGTTTGCCGGGGGCAATCGTCATTTTCGTCGCAGTTGCTAATTGACATGCATGCGTAGGGTTCCTTTGGATGGATGTGAATTTGAAATGCATGGATTTGACATTAATCATTTATGGAGAATTACTCAAATTTAGATTTAATAGTTTACTTATAAATTTCAAAATTAAATTAAATTATTTTATCATGATGGATTTGAAATAACTATGTAAAAGTATTTATTTGAAATCATGCTTAAGATCCTTTTCTAGCTACAAAAATCTACTACAAATCCTCACCTGTCATATTCTATAGTTTTTCTACCCACCTTTAGTATCAGTCAAAGAGGACAGCCAACTCTTGTTTTTTGTAGAAGGAGAGATAGTTTATAATTATCTTTAGGTTTGGTTTGGATCATCGATTTGGGTAGGGATTTGGAAAAAGAAAAAAAAAAAAAAGAGTGAAATGTGAATGAAATATAATTATATTTCACCTACCTTTCCTTTTTTTTTCCTTTCTAAATCCTTACCCAAACTGAAAAAAATAATTCCTTTTTTTCAAATACTTCCTTACCCAAACTGAAATATAATTATATTTCCTTTTTTTTGCACGTGTGCACATTTGTTCGTTGGTACCTTCAAAATAATACTTCTGACATAAACCTGAAGTGAGCTCTTCAAATTCACACACATTAAAGCTAAAATTTTGTAAGAGCCTCTA